>JAUZST010027419.1:0-30209 GCA_034779995.1 Parotocinclus haroldoi | reverse complement strand
ATAATTTTAATTTAACACATTTATATTGTTGATGCTGATAATTTTATTTACTATATTTGTCATATATATATATATATATATATATATATATATAGTGTGTGTGTGTGTGTGTGTGTGTGTGTGTGTGTGTGGTGCATTGTCTCAAAGATGTTAAATGAAATAGTTAGCAAATGTGGAGGCACATTGTCACCTGATAATTAAATGATGGAGGGAGTTATTGCACTCTGGTGGGATCCGTGCATGGTGGGACTGGTTCTGTTGAAGAAAACCAGTAGAGCGATGCTGAAGTCAAAGTTGTTTTCTGTAATGGACTAGTTTTGCATCCAGGGCAAGTTTATGTTTGCACCCTGTGTTTTGTGTCTCCTCTTGAGCAGGATAAGTGAGATAAAATTGTTTGTTTGTTTGTTGTAACCCTGCTTAGCAGCCGTTCACACTTAGTCACTTAGCAAACCCTTAACCAGAGGGATTTACAATTGATACAACCTTCCAATAAATGCATTTGTGGATTAAGCCAAGAGTGGCAGCTTGGCAGGTGTGGGCAGAGATTGTTTTAGGCTTTGGACTCCAAATTGGACTATTAGCTGTTTAAATCTTGTAAACAGACATGATAAACAAAGCGTCTGCCACCTGGGCATAAGTGTCAATAGTATATTTTCATTTAATCATTTAACAGACACTTATCAAGAGTGACTGATATCGTATTCCAGTGCGTAATAAAAGTAAATGTTGTTTAAGAGACTTATTCGATGACAAAGCAGTGGTGGCTTGGCAGTGCTCAAACTTGAACCTGGTCCAAAGTCCAAATACCTTCAGTAGGGTCTGGAACCTATCCCGAAAATCACAGGGAGCAGGCATAATTTGCAGGACTGGGTAAGGACCACTCTTGCAGCACCAGGGTGTGATACTCTCAAGCCAGCCTCACTCCCTCAGACACATCAAAACACTCATTTGTGATGTCAGACGTATCTAGAAGGCATAACACAGGTAGAGGAAAGAAATCTAATATTTTAAAGAAATGACTATTTCTTTACAAGCCAAATAAACATCTAGGCTTTATACAATAAAATATAAGTCCAAATAACTAACATACCAAGTATGTTTAATTTAGAATATTTATAGTCTATGTACTTCATAAGCATTATAAACCTGGGGAGTACTGGTAAAATTACCTAAGCAGAAGTAATCATCATAGGCTGTATTGCTTCAGGATATCAGCAAATGTATGATATTTCTCACTTTTTAAACACACTTATCCTGGTCAGGGTTGCTGGGGCTCCAGAATCTGCCAGAGGAATTCACAGGGTGTGAGTATGTACCTTTAATGCTGTGTCAGAACCTCTCAACATGTGGGGTATGATCACCCTATCTGGCCTCCCTCCCTAAGGCATTGCAAACCATGTCTGCATGACACACAACCCTGCTGGAAGGCACCACTGGACGCAAACCTAGGTCACGGCACAGCTATGCTAACATGTTAGATATACCCGAGTCAGAGGCATTGGGATAATTCAATAAATGCAAATGCAATTTAACAGGCAGTCATTGCAAGCCATTGCTGGCTGCCTCATAGTCCACCCGTTTAGTTAAAATTGTGTATTTTTAAGAGTCGTACAGCAGCTGATTAGGTCATGAAAACATGGGCTGGTTTCTCAGAATGGCTGTGTTTGATGTGTACACTGTACCTCTTAATTAGTGATGTATGTCTCTTCAGCCAGCCTCTCCGTTAATGTGTTCAAACGAAACGTAAATGGAATTTCCGTACACAAATAATGGCTGTAGAATGGGTCATACCAAACATGTCAGTGACTTGCACATAGGTTTCTACCCACAACAAACCAGTTGGACTTTCTGCCCTGCACTTCTAAGACAAGATCCATAAATCCATATCAACGTTGGGAGATATTCTTACCCGTGATAAGGCAGAAACATTACTTTACAACCCTGAAATCTTTACAACCTTTTCTGTCACGTATATAGCCACAGAGCAAGCATGCTGTTTAAACATCATTAATATTACCATTACAAGTTCCATAAAAATGGTAGGAACTACACAATGTTTGGGCAGAGTGTTTTTTTTACAAACTGTCTGTGTTCTCCAGGATCGCTCCCATAACCCTCCAGTGTACAGTGTGATACCAGCCCATACTACAATTACTACTATAAATGGGTATGAACTGAATTTAACAACTGCGAGTACTATTTTTAATTAGATAAAGTAATTTGTAATGATTTGTTTGCTGTGTCAGACATGGCTTAATAGTGTGATTTATATGACCTATGTTTATAGGGAGGCAGAGAGGGACAGTTGTTTTTTTTAATTTTTTTTTTAACTTTGATATTTCAAAATGAATATAAAGCAGTTAAGCATTTTATTTTATTTCACTGAACAAGACCATCAGAGACACAAATAAAACAAATCATAGATAGTTGCTTGATTAAGCAAATTAGATGCAAACTCAATTATCATGATAGAGTAGCAAGTGATATATTCATGGGGGTGAACAGAAGCATGTCAAACTGGACGAGAGTGGCACACATTGGCTGCTCAGTAGGGTGTATGGTCACCCAGGACTGCCAAAACACCCTGCCAGTGATGGAGCATAGACAGGATCAGATTGTCCAACAGTTCTTTTGGGATCCTTTTGTATTCGTTTTGAAATATCCCCTCATTTTGTGAGCAGTGTTTTTCTTTCCAGTGTCACCCTTGGCTTTCTAAATTTGGGATTTATTAAAAGATAATCTAACCTCGTAAAGCTTCTTTGAGACGGTGCTCCATTGTAAAAAAGCGTTATAAAAATAAATCAGACTTGACTTGACTAGTCAGGTAATTATCACCGTAACCTGGTTCCTGTCATAAATAGCCATTGTTACTTTAATAATACTATGCAATCGAAAGGTGTTATAGACATTGAATTTGCAATCAAATGAACATGTATACTGTATTATTATGTTACCTTACCTACTATGATGTAGTAATTAAGACATTCTGTGCATTTTTCATTCATTCATTCATTCATTCATCTGGTGTAACTGATCCATTCTTAACAGGGTTATTCTAAAGTGTATAGTGTTGTCTCTGGGATACACCGCTATTGGATATTTTGCTCTAAACTGCAAAAATGTTATCCATGAGCTATGTACATTAATCATTAGATTATACTACACTTTGAGGGCAAGGTTAGTGGGTCACAACGTGTGAATTATGTGCAACGGTGAACATATAAACACAATGGAAATTGTTCACTTCACCAGATAGATCGGCTTCATTTCATACTTTGTTTTACTTTGTACAAAAGCCTTTGTGTTTTTGTCCCTGCCTTTGGCTTCAGAATGTGTTCTAAGAATTTGGCTTGCTCTTGTGCACCCTGGTTTGGCAATCATTGAACAGACCTCTTGTTTATCTACCACTCAGTAGCAAGTCATATGATGCAGGCTTCAGTGTCATTATGAATCTAGTGTAGGATGTTGAAATGCTGAGCATATTCACAGCGTCTATATCAACTTATGAGATGTCATGGGGCCTTGTAGTTCCCTATATTACTGCGATGTTCTTGGGTACTGAAGGTGAAACACTTGACATAAGATCTGATGGCGAATGCTTCTCACTGTCTCACATGCTAACCCTTTGTTGTTTTGAGCTGTTCTGTAGTCTCTGGCTTTTTTGGAGAATCATTTAGGTCAGTTTAAATGTTTTTTATTTTTTTTATTTTTGGGCCTTTCCTCTCTCATTTCGTAAAAAGCCAGTCATTCCGCTAGCTCACTTCCCGTGGAATTTCTTGCTTGCAGCTGTTGGCTTTTAAGCACTTTTTAAAGTCAAAAGTCATGTGCTGATGAGGTTTCTGTGTGTGCGTGGTCAGTCAACTTTTTTTTTTTTTTTAGTGTAGAATGGGGCAAGGCTGCAAAATTAATTGTCTGTAAATAATGGTTTGACTTTCTCCTTTCTTGGTTTCATTCAACTGTGAAAATCATGGGCTTGGCTTAAACGGTCTATATTTAGGTATCTTGGCATTCTGTGGTTGAAGTATTTGTAGTCAATTAGTTCTCTGGTTTATGTGTACTGTATTTATGACTTACTTTCCATACTCGCTAAACCAATTCAGGGTCACACTGAGCCAGGCGAGAACAAACAAAGAGCTTTCAAACATGTACAGTGCTGCTCGTGTGTCCTCACAATGCTTTGAGTGAACTGTGGAAGTTGTGCGGAGCGGAATGAGTCTGAATCGGCTTGGCCAATATATAGTCATACATTTTGATGGGAAAGTTTGTCCCAACACTTGTCGTTAGGCCGGCATGTTTTTTAAATACAGTGAAACCTCAGAAAAACTTTTAAAACTTATCACCTGAGCCAGACAGATTGATTCACTTTTCCACTCAACTCTTTGACTCTTTGACATGATTCAGGTTGGTACATGGACATTCTGGTTCTGCATGTTCAGCTCCTCCTGTTAGTTCTTAGCAACATTAGAGGCTCTGTATTTACATGAAGCCACACTGATTTGTTCCTTAAAAACACTTCTTTGTGACTCTACTTGTTTCATCCTTTTCTTCTGAAGATCTTTCTGTTCAAAGAGCACTTCTGTCCTTTATAGGTATTTTTGGAGTAACTATATTTTTCTCATTTGTAAAGCAACATTGAGAGCTGTGAAAAATTCAACTAAAATTACTCTTCTTATTATTATAATTACAAGCAGTTCAAAATAAAATTCACACAAATATTAAACTCTGACCTGCTGCCTTATTGTTGTAATAATGCAGGTCTAAAAGGAAGACGCTTCTAATTTCAGCCTGGTAGTTCAGATATTGTTGCAGTATTTACAGAGTACATTTTTGCTAAATGGGCTACAGAATGAACAAAGCCCACTTTCACATCCTCAAATAGGCACAGATGTGCACACACTGGAAGCTATTGTAATACATAAGAACTGAAGAGTACTTCATATTCTACAGTCAGCCCTTGTGCTGGCTTGCCATAGTTTCATACTTAATGTCATACCTTTGTTTAGTTGCTTTTAGGGGTGCTCATGCACTCCTACACGAAGTCCCAGGAGCCCTAAATAGCCAAAAGTTTTTTTGTTGATTTGTTTATCAAACAACAACCAAACAGAAGATTGTTTCTAAGTTAAAAAATGTTACAACCACAGAAATCATATGGTTTTAATGTACATTTTTATACAGCAGTATTAAAATACAGCAGCCCCATTGCCTAGCAAATGGTATGATCTAAATTCTGGCTTTGAAAGAAAGAAAGAAAGAAAGAAAGAAAGAAAGAAAGAAAGAAAGTTTATTTTGTGTCACAGTAATTCCCCTAACCAAAAAGTTTGTACGATGTGTACTTTTGCACACACCTTAGCGCCCATAAAGCTCTGATCCAAGACTCGCCGCTGCTTTTTAGCCACATCTTGCATAACATTTGTGTGTGTATATGTGATTTTTTTTAAATATAGGCATGTATTATGTAAAATGAAATATAAACCACATACCTTCAAACATGACAAAACTTACTAACAAATATATCAAATAAAGTCAGCCACGCAGACAAGGTCTGTATTTTATTGATCCATTGTTCTATTGCAGAGCCAAGCCAACTTAAATTAAATCACAAATCTATTTAGTGTTTCACAGGCTTGTTTTTATGCACAATTGTGCCTCTGTGACTGATTGGTAAGCAGAGCGACCACTACGACAAGAGGTCTAGAAACACTAGTGCTGTGTAACCTGTTATACTTTTTTAATTGTGCTCTGGGACACATACCAGCTTGATTCCAAACCTGTAGTTTGTGGAAGCTTCATGTCCTGGTCCAGCAGATTTCCTTCCACATTTCAAATGCATGCATTAGGTCACTCCAGTTCGGGCCATAATTAGTGTGTTGATATAACCTTGCCTTGTGACTGTCATGAATATTACATTATCCAATAAACATAAAACACAACACACACAGTACCCTGTGTGGCAGTTGGGGGGTGGGGGGGCGTGGGGGGTGGATGGGGCCACTTCTAATTGAAAAACCAAACTAGCCAAAATAAAAAATACTTTAACTCAAATCATTTGGTTTGGGTTATGGGAAGTGTAATCATTCATCTCAATTTAATCACAAGTATAGTAAGGTGAGTATGTTTATGGTCTATCCATTCCTCTGTAATCTTCTTACTTCTTGCTGCATTGTTTTGTGTAGGCCGGGAGCAGTTTCATGGCCTTGGCTCTATGTACTGTCGCGGTGCTGCTGCAGTCATCCTGACCTATGATGTAACCAACTGGCAAAGCTACGTGGAGCTGGAGGATCGCTTTTTGTCCCTAACTGATACTGCCAATGCTGACTGCATCTTTGCCATAGTAGGCAACAAATCTGACTTGACTGACTCGCAAGCACAGGCTCTAGATCCCCAGAGAAATGAACCTAAAGTCACACCCGCATGTCCGTCTCCTCCTGCCTCGCCTCTGCAGCGCAAACAGGTAAGCAGAGAAGAATCCATGTCTCTGTACAGACGTATACTGCATTACAAAGGCTTGGAAGAGAAGGCCTGTCTGCCCGCTGAATGCATGTGCTTCGAGACCAGCGCGAAAACGGGCTACAATGTGGACGTGTTGTTTGAAACCATCTTTGACATGGTGGTGCCATCCATCCTGAAGAAGAGGAATGAAGGCGAGAGCGCGACTGTTGACCTGGAGGCACCCAGCACAGGGAAGGGAAATAAAGCTACCTGCTGTGCATAGGATGGCCAAGGATCAATGTGATATTTACTGTGTACTACATCATTTTTCCCCCATTCTGTTATTTTCATGAAGTATGACAACTGCATACATTTGGGAAAATATTAACCACATTTCACAAACGCAAAATGATTTTCTCAGGTCCTCACACTACTATATTCTGTTGTTTTATATAAAGGAGATGGCACGTTAAACACGTTGGTTTACCTTCTTTTAAATAATTTGACTTGTGATGAAAAAACAACACATGCATTCAAAATTAAGGCATGAAATATTGCAGTCCTACAAAGAGCTCTGATTAGAAAACTAAACAGAAAGCTAATGTGCCGATCAACGTCTGTTCACTTTAATTGCCGAGTTTGTAGGAAATATAATAGGAATTAAAAACATCTTGTGTACGTCACGATGCACGCTTCAATAATAGAAAACTATTTCCAAGCCTTGCGACACCTGCTGGCAGAAAAGACAACTGCAGCCTTCATGACAACAAACAACTACTTCATATTCGTCTTCATTATCGGTTAAATTTGACCAGAAACAAAGATAAAGAACCGTATTCTACCGTACAATACTCAAGGTTTTAATATTGTTTTTTATTTATTTATTTAATTTACAGGTTAGAATAAAACACTTGATCAAGGCAAACTACTGTGTGACTCTATTAATGTCCTACAACATCCTGTTTCCTAGAATGTAATTCGGGTGCTTAATGGCGCAAACTTGTATACGTAGAGATAGTGTTGGGGTGCTACGTCACGTGCCCCATCCCAGGCCCCATTATCCGAGTAACTCAAGTGGAAGTTGAGGTACTGATTGCCATCCCTGATTAGGCAAGAACTTGCCCAGATCGCGACTCACAATGTGGGGCAGTCATGGTACCTTACCCTGGGCATTTACGTTTATTTTATTTAGCAGACGGCCTCATCCAGAGCGACTTACAATTCATACAGTCTTACAATCCAATCAATTGTCAACTGTGACAGGTGGGATTTAAATCCTGGACCTTCTGGTCCACAGTCCAGTACATTAACCACTAGGCCACCAGTCCCATGGTTAGGTTAAGAAACTGGAAATGGAAACGCAAATCAAACCTTACTTAGGACCAGGATGGCTCAGCACCGCAAACCATTGCTTTGTCACTGAGCTACGAGGGTTTGTATCTTGTCTCTGATGAGTTGACTTGGTTAGCACGGTCACCTCATAGCTCCAGAAATTCACGGTTCGATCCCGGCCTGGACTCTGCCAGTGTGGAGCTTGCATGTTCTTTCCAAATCTTTTATAGGTTTCTGCCACATTCCAAAGACCCATCGATCACATTATTAGGTATACCGTCTTGGTGGATCATTCACAGCCCTGCAGTGTCACTGACATTAGTGTGTGCTGTACTCCAGTTCTAAACAAACACATTCAGCAAAAACTGCGATGCCCTGTACAATACTGCCCTGCACTCTGATGAGGCAGCCGGCAGTGTGTGATGTATGCAGTCATGTGGTGGTAGTGATGAGTGCTGGGAAAATGTAGTTAGGAAAAGCCGTGGTCATGCAGTAATCGTTATGAAATACATTGCATGAGATATTAAATACTTTATTATAAAATAAGTATACAGTATATAACAATTTAATGTTTTTCAAGCATCTTTAAGGTATGCTGCTCACTACGATACTCTCCAGCGTGACGTATGGAGCTATATACTGTAAATAAAATACACATTTCTTATTATAATTCTTATTAGACCTCAGCCATTAAAGTGAACAGACAGATACAATTCAAACAGTGTCTCTACGAAGCAAATGATATTTGGTTTATTGCTTTCAGCTATCATCATCAATGGACATTTTAAAGACAGATGCAAGGTTACATCGAAACTAGTCATATATGCACACAGATCAGGCCAGTTTAGCATGATCAGTAAACCTAATTCATGTGGGAGGAAAGCTCATGCTGACATGGGAAGGACCCAGGCCAATCCACCTGGGATTAAACAAATAATGTTATGAAGAAAATGAACACTGTTTGATGATAATGAACAAATAAAATACCAGAAAGTGTAACAAACACAAGCATTTATTTTGCTGTTAACAAAATTACAGCCGCTCAGAATGTGATTTAAAATATTCCATATCAGTACATGAAATGAATGGGATTCATGTTAAGGTATGTTTTAAGAGAGCTGTCATTTGTTTCATCTTTTTTTGTTTATGGGTCATTAATCTAGGAATAAAATGGCCACATACATTGTGTGACGCACCCGATATGCACTGCTGAGCACAGTACAAATGTGGTCATTCAAACTATTTTATTTGGTCTATCAGTTATGTAGAATTGAATCTTAACCAATATCAATCTTTACAAAATTATATCTGAGATATAGTTTATGGAAATAATAGTTCATGATGTGCAATAGGAAATAAACATTCCAATCTGTGGTGTAATGATGCAGAGAGTCAAACTGTGTGTTTAAATTAAAGACTTAATTTGAATTCCGTGCACTCCATGCGTTATTGTAATTATTATATAATACTGTACAAAGGTCTTAGGTATTGGGGAAAAGGAACAAATACTGTATGCCTTCAGTACACTGTATCAAATGAATATGTGGCAGAATTTGTCTCTGTTAACATGTGTTGTTTATCTCACCCTGTACAGTTTTAAAATCAAAATCAGTTAGCATGTTTAATGTGGGGGTGGGTGGGGAGGGGCAAATGTATGAGAGCACTAGGGTGATTGTTGTGCATAATTATTCATACTAAAATAGGATATCTTAAAACAGCTCAATGCTTTGCAACAACTACTTGAAGATCAAAAAAGTGCTCCCATGGACTTTCATCCACCTGATTTTAACCAAAGTGAGTATTTATGAGTATACTTGAAGATGGAGAAAGTTAAGAGAACAGAAGGGAACATTAGAAAATACTATAATATAATAGAATAATACCGGAGTAAATGATTTTTTTTTGCACAAGGTTGGAAAGGCCATGGTAGCTCAAGTATCATTACATATACAGAGGCAACATATCAAATACTAATTATTCTGAAGTTTATCCAAAAAAGGTTTTCTTTCTTTCTCTTTTTGAAATATAAAGGTATTACTATTACTCGCACACACCAGTGGACTTTTGAGCCCCACTACATTTATGTATACTATTAAATTAATAATATTATTATATTATGATTCTATTTTAGATTACATTATAAAGCACAAACCTAAGGCTCACTGACATAATTCTGAACTGCACTCATTTTGGATTTTATGTCATAGCAACATTCTGTTCTTTAGCTGTCAAATCAAGGGGTGTACAGGCATGTGCTCAGAGAAAGCTAAATCATAGTTTAGTAATGATAGTATATCAACATGGTGTATTGTAAGTGCAAATAGTTCAACACAGAACAAAATGTACAGTTGATAGTGTTAGTAAACTGGGAAGTGTTACAAAGTGAAACTGATAAAACATAATTCAAATGCAAGCAAGTAAACGCTAAGTAAAACAAAAAATAGCAAATTACTTTCTAGTTTAAAACTGCTGTTATAAAAACAGAGCTATAGTGGTTTTACAAATCATAATCATATTGAAGCATTTATTCTAACTCTTTGTGTTATGACATACATGTATTGTGCTTGACAGTGTGAACCCTTTAGAATGCTCTATTTTATTTGTATTTCTGAATAACTATAACCTAAAACATCAGGTACTAAAAGTAGACAAAGAAATCTCAAAGCCACGAAACAAAAATATTGGAAAATGGTCCAACTTTACATATTTGTGAGTGGAAATACTATGTGAACCTTTAGGATTAGTTCTTTATTTTAATGTGTTTTTTTAATCAATGGTAGCACAACCAGGCGCGAGTGGGCACACCGTTGTATTAAATGAACAGGGACTTCCACAAACACATGGGTCAAACAAAAAGGACCCAGAAAGTTGTCAGTTCTCAGAAGCCTGCGTAAGGTTACAGAAACATGTCTAAAAAGTGCAGTGTCAGGCTGACTGTAAAACTGAGGAATTTCAATACCATTATTACTCGATCAGCCATGAAAGATCACTCCAAAAGTAAACCATGTAATAGTCCGTTACAAAGGAACTCAGTAACTTAACTTAAAAGTATCTTAAAAGCATGTAAAGGCCTCTCTCACGTTGTCTAACATTACCATTACATGCTACCATCAGGAGAAAATAATGCCATACATGTTAGGGTTGCAAGGAGAAAGCCATTGCTCTCAATAAAACATTATGGCCTATCATGTGGCACGTTTACTTATCAAGTTATTGGAAAACGGATATCTGTTAAATATGCTGTATCATGATTTGGGCCTGTTGTGCGGCATCTGGATCAGGACGGCTTGCCTTCATAGATGGAACAATGAATTCTGAGTTATATCCGCATATTCTAAAGGGAAATATCCAAATAAAATATCACAGACAAATATATCTGTCAAGTTACCAAAAGCAAAGATTCACATGTTATGTAATATTGGATTCTTTTCCTCAGTAAATAAATGACCATGTTGTACGTTGTCTCGTCTGTTATGTTTAAGACTTCTGTGAAAATAAGATGATAATTTAGGTCATGTTTATGCAGAAAGAAGAAAAATCTAAAGAGTTCACAAACTTTCAAGCACCACTGTAGATGAATAGAAACAGTGCATTACAGTGGGTATCTTTGGTTCTGCTGTATGCTATTTCTAGTACTTATAATAAAAGTTACATGAATTGAGTTGGTAAATGAGGTAATAAATTAAAAAATAAGCACCATTTCAAATATAACAAGTAAACCGAGAGACAGGAAAAAGCAAATGCTCATTTGTCTGCTCTTTGAAAATACATTTACAGGTCTTCAGTACTTAGGCACATAGATACATATGTAAGAAAAACTAGGAGGGTCATCCACTTAATGTAACTTCAAATTAAACCCTGACTGCACAACTTCTTAGTTGCTCTTCTGACCTGTGTTTAAAGCCCAACAGCTTAGCTTGGCATTCTGCACAGTAAAAGTGAAATTATGGCCACGCCCTTAGGTCTGGGTTAATGCCTGTCACAGGTTCTTCATGCAGACTTGGCAGCGGCTGATGCGTGACAGAAGCTGACCTGCTTTGAGAGTCTCAGATTCAGGGGAACTCTGGAAAGACTGGTCGATGGATGTCAGCCAGAAACTCTGCTTGTTTGAGAAGTAGTGACAGGTTCCCTTTGCCCCATTACATTCGATGAAGGGAGTTGTGCGGAAATCCTCCAGACACGAGCCCGGAGACACCAGAGACTGGCCACCTCCTTCATCTCCCGCTGCCGTGTGCTGTGGATTAAATGTCGTAGATCAGACTTTAACAACTCACTTAGTCTAGATATAGTTTGTTGAGAATTGTAAACCATTTGGGTTGCTGTCTATTCTTGTGTCTGTCCTATTCATGTGTCACATAGCATTACATAATGCTGACAGCTTTTAAGCGTTTCTAACTTCTAGGATGGACTAATGCAATGTATTCTCAGCGAAGTGAAATGATAAAAATATGGAAATATGTAAGTCAAGAACCGAAATAACATAGAAATGCAATACTGTACATAAAACAAATAAATTAAAATTAGTTCATCTCAAAACACTGTTACTGTACTTAAGAAGCCACTTATTTTTTTTACAATTTATTTTACACCCTGTAAGTGGCTGTATTTATGTATTGTTTTATTGATTTTAGGTGTGTGTTTTCAAAAGGTTTGAAAAAAAATCTCAAAAGGAACCCAGTGGAAGTTTTCCAAATGGTGACCATGAACAATTGCAGTCTGTGACTAAAGACCCTTTGATTTAGATGTAGATTCGGTCAGACTGTAGTCTATTAAATGCATCGTGAGTGTCTTTTCAAAGTCTTCAAGCATATGGTTAACATGCTATAACGTCAAGACCAGATCGGAAGCCCTGCTTCTCAATGACTTAATATGGATGGAAAATTCTTTGCATAAAATATGTTATAGAGTTTGTAATTTGCTTCGCTCATTTTGATGTGTGTTGGGTGTAACTTTTTACATTACTTGTTCGTGTCTGTTGACTCTGATATGTGCACACCACAGACTGTCAAGAGTCATGGGCTAGCAAGGGCACACGGTCACACACTAAGGGCCACTTTAGAGACACCAATTACGCATGTGTTTGGAAAGGAAACCAGAGTACCCGGAGCAAACCCGTGCAGACACTGGGAGGATACAGGCCGCTCAAATCTGTGTTTGAACCTTATTGCTGTGAGGCAGTCGTGCTACCTACCAAGCCTCCAAGCCACCGGACTGCCCATTAACAATTAACATCTATTTTTTGATCTTTGTGAATTGATCTGCATGCTGATGCACCTAAGAATTAATCTTTTCCCAAACCGATAAGGTATTTACTACCAACCCCTGTACTGGAGAGGCCTGACATGTCTACTATGAAATCTGATAACGTATATGACTGTATTGCAATTGTAAAGTGGTGGAGGGAGGTCCGAAGCCTATTCCGAAATTCAAAGGACGAGACAAGTATGCACCCTGAATGCTGTACCAAACTGTCATAGGGCGGTTGCAGTATGTTGGGGATGTGACGCCCCAGGCAGGTTGGTCCACCATCAAAGTGCTTCAATTATATATTTTTCCGCCGAGAACAGGATGAAGGTGTAAACGTGCCCTGGACAAATAGTCAGATCATTGCAGAGCTGGGCAGGGGGATGATTGCCCAACTGGCCATGCTCCCTCAAACACACCCTATTGTGTATGCAGACGCCTGGCCCAGGCAGAAGCCAGTGGCAGGGCTCAAACCCTGGTCACTGTGGTGGTGGTGGATTCATTTGAAATCTGCAATCAGAATCAACTCATTGTTGGGATAAGCATGGAGATTGGAGAGAAATGGCAAAAATCTCACCATAAGGAAAGAGTAACCAATCCACAAGCTTCTCCACCCTTTGGGACACATGGGAATGGTGTTGTCCTGACTGTGCACAGCGATAGCCACAGACGGAGCTTCACATACTGAACAGCGGCTGATGTATGGCTTAATGTCGTACTCCTCCACAGGCATCATGGGAATGGGGGCAGTCGTGGAGAGCCAGTAGGACTTGTCATTGCGACTAGCATAGTAGCACACGTCACCCGGATTGCAGTACAGGAATGGCATGGTATTGAATCGAGGGAGACAAGAACCTGCTAGACCTGCACAGCATGAAAGAAATAAAGAATTTTAGTTGCGATCATTAGAACAACCAAAAAAGCAAGCAGCTTATTGGCTTTTAGTGCTGATCCTCACCCAGGTCCTGATTATGAGCTTTTTCCTGTCCTTCAAAGTAAAGTAGGCTGTAGCCATCCCACAACTTTGACATGCCCACAGGGCACATGGGTGTCTGTTCAGACTGACTGTGTTTCACCAGGAGGTACCCAACACTGACACTGCGTCCAGGCATACCGGGAGGCCCTGCAGCCCCGGAATGTCCACGATTGCCTGAAAAAAAACAGACCATTTTAGAACACACACAAGAGTGCCGAAATCATGACGAATGGTAATTCGGTTTTCTCATACAAATTGAAAGCCGAATTGCAGAGTTGCAAAGCGGTGCCAAGGTGCAACTGCTAAATTATCTATATGTGTTTGGAAACTTCAGTCACAGGACCAAAGTCACTTAATTAAGTTTTGAATTAAGTAATTAATTACAATTACAAAACTTTGAATTATAACAAAATAATTATCTTGGTGTCCTGAAAACACATCAGTACCTTCTAGGCCCTGAAGGCCCTGGTGACCAATTAGTCCAGTCTCTCCTCGAAAACCAGGAGTTCCTGGAATCCCTGGTACTCCTGGCATCCCTTTGTGTCCCTTTGGCCCCACAAAGCCTAGAAAAAGAAATATCACTTCTCATTATAGTGACTTGTATGACGAAAACATAAATAACACATTCAGTAAAAATATCATATATGATACTAAAATATATGATGATACTCTTACAAGGCAAACACCAACAACTGATTTTTAGTGTAATATACCTGGCTCTCCGGGTGGTCCCACAGGGCCTACCTGCCCTCTTTCTCCTTCTGGTCCATGAATACCCCTTGGACCTGGGGGTCCTCTTTCCCCTGGTACCTTTACAGGAATTGGAGGAAGACCCCTATCACCACCTGGACCAGGAAAGCCTGAACGACATGAGACATGGGTGTTTACTGTCATTGATAAAGTCGCCTCTGATCCAGCTATTTTATGTAGGCAGAATTTTTCTGTGCTTTCATATGGAGATGGTAGATTCTCTGGCTATGAAGTATATGATCTACAGACAAAGAAAGGGAAAAGTGAAGGTTAAATACCTGGTGGTCCAGTTTCTCCTTTATGGCCAGTCAGACCTCTTTGACCTTGGAAACCACGCTGCCCTGGAAATCCCATCATTCCTTGCTCTCCTTTTATACCTGCAAACAAATTTATTCATTACTTTGGACTCTAAAGAATAATGCTTCCAAGCTTGTTATTCTCTAGAGGGCATACACTTTCAAATTTTTATATACTGTTTCAACCAGTCAAATAAAGTTTCAATTTTTTGAACCTATTATATGAAGATGAAGCTCAGGTTTGGCTGTATTTGAAACACAAGCTGCTACTTAAGAGTATGTCAAACTGAAACACTACCACACATTGATTACATTTAGCAAACACCTTTTCCAAAGCTACTTATACTTAAGTTTCAAATTGAAGGGCCTTCTCAGGTTCCAGGAATCGATTACCTTCTAATTATTATTCAAATACTGAGCTACAACTGTTATTGTTACTTGGCTTGAGATGGAACCTTGAAATCAAATAGATTGGCAGCCTTATCCTGGAAGCATCATTTTGAAACATGCTAGTGGTCAGTGGCCATTTCAGCAACAATATATATATATATATATATATATATATATATAGAGAGAGAGAGAGAGAGAGAATCGAACAGAAAATAAAAAGAATAGAATACAAAGTCTGGAATATCGAATTCTATTCTATTGCCATTGACTTTACACTTAGACTGCCGTTGTTCTTGTTCTCTCTACGATAAGACTAGCAAAGTTTCCAACTAGCTGAGAGAAGAACCTTATGTCACCTGACCTGGATAATTGAGCATGCATCAAGACTACTTATTTGAATATTTCAATACCTTTTCTTCCTGAAACTCCAGGTTGGCCAGGTGGTCCTTGCTCTCCTGAGTCTCCCAGAGGCCCTCTCGGTCCCGGGATCCCAAAGTCGCCTTGAGTACCTTGTAGCCCTTTGGCTCCAAATGGAGATGGAAAACCTGGAAGACCAGTGGGTCCAGGAAAGCCTGAAAGAAACCCCCAGAGCCACAGATTAGGAATGGCAAACGTTTATTACTATTGTGTTTAGTGGGTTTTCTTTAGGATACCATATCTAATAGTATGAGTTTTACCATAGTGATAAATAGGTATTAATAAAAATTCTGGTGCAGGACAGTGATGCACTAAATTGGGCACTTTACCTGATACACCTTTGGGACCAGGTGAACCTGCGTCCCCTGGCACACCCTTTCTTCCAGGGATTCCTGGTTTTCCTGGAAGACCTTGAATACCTGAAAAACCTGGTTCACCCTGATCACCTACACAAGTGAAAATGTGTTTTATAAAGCCAGTTCTAAATGTAGTACTTTAGGAGTTATGCTTACGGTCATACCTAGATCTCCACTTAAACCCTTGAAGCCATAAGTTCCAGGGAGACCAGTCTCAGTGTTGGGATCACCCGTCTCTCCTATTTCCCCTTTCCTTCCAGGATCACCTGGTACTCCCCTGTTGTTTGCACCTAACAAGGACACACATTATTCATTTGATTTATTACTTTACTCTGCTTTATCCTGGTCATAGTTACTAGAGTCAGTTACAGAATTCACAGGGTGCAGGTGAATGCCGTGATCAGTTAAAGACATCCATTTAAAATTTCGCTTAAGGTATAGGCTTACCTGGAACTCCTTGAAGACCTTTTTGACCTTTAAGACCATCTAAGCCAAAAATCCCCATAGTGCCATTAAAACCTGAAAATGAGAATTCACTTTGATGTTTTCTTTTAGTTATTTGTAGCGTGAGAATACAATATCTAAACCTGTTGATTAACTCACACTTAACATAATCCAGAATACGCAAGCGAACACACACGATTCAAAAAAACTTTACATACGTGAAAAAATAGAGATTGATATGTGTCTAACTAGCATTTCATTTTGGAATTCTGTATCTTAGAACACTACATAAGAACTTGCAGTTCAGTATAAAACATTTAAGAGCTGGAAACTTTTGTCCATCAACAAATATGGGTATCAATTGTGTGTCTTGTAAGTTCTGGATACTCTAACAAAGTTAGTGGGGCTTTATTACTCAAGAAGTCAAATAATAAACAGTGTGCCAAAACCCAAAGTCACTGAACAATATTTACAATAACAATATTTAGTGCTAATACAGATTGTGAGCGAGCGTGGTGAGATCCCTGCACCCTCTGGTGGATGAATAAGGAATTGCTATTCACTTTTATGACGAAGCTGATTGCGGTCATATATCTAAACACCAAAGATGTAAATTTACTATATGTAAAATGTAAAAATACTATAATAACAATATTATTTTAGATATTATATAACTTTATTTATAGATAAATAGATTCAAATACTACCAGATTTTACTATATATAGTCATATGCATTGAAAGGAGTCGTTGGTTCAAAAAGAAAATCATTTGTAAGTTTTGTAGGATTGCATATTACAATCGTACATTTCATACATCAGTGCCATCAGTAGCCCCCTCTGGAACTTTACTTTAACTTGACTGAAGTAGAATAAACATACCCCTTTGTCCGGGATGACCTGGTTTACCATGTGTTCCTGACTGTCCAGGCACTCCTGGCCAGCCTTTCGACCCTTGGTTTCCTGGGAAACCCTGTAGGCCATCAGCACCTGGCAAGAAAGACCCAGCGTTGTCTCTTTGTCTAAGTACATAGCTTAATCATCCATGTGATTCACTAATCATGGATTACCTTGTTGCCCTTGTATTCCAGGGTCACCTTGACCACCTTTCGTTCCTATGATGCCATTAAAACCATGACTTCCTCTATCTCCGGTCTCACCGATGGGACCCTTCACACCTGAGAAGTTACAAATCCCATCCCACCCAGATAAGTACTATATTTTTCTTAGTTGGCTCACAACTAAAGTTTATTGGCTCACCTGGAGGGCCAGAGTCTCCAGTTTCACCTCTTTGTCCGGTGGTTCCAGGTATGTTAATAATGTCACCCTGCTCACCTAAAGCAAAGAAATGATAATTTATCCATTCATTCCTATTCATTCATATGCCTGCTTAATTCCACACAATTCAGGAATGAACTCTGAGCAGGCTGCCAGTCCAAACATAATGATTACTGTAACTATTCCATGCTACACAAACACCTTCACCTTCCCCCAGGTCTAGACTGGCCATTGGAAGTACTGGCCTGGCCCGTCAGTTGGCCTGGATAGCCAGGCTAGTTGTTTACCCCATCTAGCCTCTCTCCCACACAGTCAGTTGTCAACCTTGAGCCCAGATCACAGTGGTGGTGGGTAAAATTGCCACTATGCCACCCAGGCACATTAGTTCACACCATGGTATCCTCTAATTTCACACACTTTTATAACAATAATATTGATCTTCTCCTTTTGTTGACCAGTTGTCTTGATTGTGAATTAGTGAATTATTGCATAGTTTCTATCTTACCTTTTATCCCCTTGCTTCCAGAGTCCCCTGATGCTCCATAGGGACCAGATGAACCCTTTACTCCCTGTATTAAATACAACAGTTATAGATGCAATATTTTTTCCCACCAGAGCGATTCACAACTGGAAGTCTTACAGTCCAAGCCATGTGGTTTAGGGGTCATTTTGGACCCAGCGGTGGCAGGGATGAAATTTGAACCCTAGACCTTCTGGTTCACAGTCAAGTATTTTAACTACTAAGTTACCTCTGTATGTTTTTACCCTGATTTTATTTACTAATAACGGGGTTAAGAGCCTGTCCCATAAGGCATAGTTACACCAGTGACCACTGACCTTGGACTTAAACCCCGGTCTCTATAGCTAGTAAATTTCCACTGCACCACTCCAAAGGCAGGTTAAGGCTAATGTTGTGCTGCATTGTTAGAGAAGTACCTTGCTTCCAGGCATTCCAGGAAATCCCTGTATTCCTGTGGACCCTGTAATGCCTGGCATTCCCTTCAGACCAGGGAGTCCCTGAAGTCCAGGAAATCCTTGTTTACCCTTTTCGCTGCTGGGTTCTCCAGGTGTTCCATGTTGCCCCTCTTTTCCTGGAACACCTGGGTAGCCTTTGGAACCTGAATAACAGACCAGATAATTTTAATTGACTTTTAATTGACTTTTTGACATGCTATACAGCAAAACTTTAAATGAAGTTTTCGGTTTGGTTTTCAAAGATGTAAACCACTGCAAAAAAAAAACAAACTTAAGCATGACACAATTCTGCTAATTCTAATTCACTGTAATAGAATTTATCATTCTGTAATCTTAATATGCTGTGCTTACACTAAACTGCCATGGACTCCTCCAAGCAGTTGACTGTGGATTTAAAATGAAAAGCAACTGAGCAATAAAAGTATATAAAAATGGAATTGGAACCCCTAAACCTTCAGACTGGTCAGTTATGCAAACAAAGCGAAACCCTCCTATTACTGTCAAATTTCTGCAGGAATGTTTGGTTGGTATTAATGTAGTAAAACTCAGCTTCTAAAATAACCAAAAGTAGGCTTTCACAGACCATAATCACTTCAACAAAATACCACCTTGCCAACTTTTAAGCATAGTGCTTTTTAAGCATATAGCAGAGTGGTTCCGTTATACTTCTCATACTTCTGTCATACTGGTTAGATGGCAGGTAGTGGCATTTGTGAGTAATCTGATACTAGAGTGTGGAATTGATGCTATTAAATATCACAAAATCTCAGAAGAGAACTGAAAGGCCTTTAATATTACAGCACGACAACAATACAAACTTAAATATCACCCTAAAACTACTTAAAATTAAACTACTTTCAGAAATTAAGGTTTTAAAATGCCAATCATGGACCCCAGACTTGGGACTACCATTGTAGATGTACCATTGTTTTAGTGATGGTATAATGACCATACAGAATTATTTCTCAGTCCATTTATTAGAATACAACCATATATAGTGTCAAATCCAAGTTTGAAATCTTTGGGTCCAAAATGTGATATAGCATTATACTGTTGCTAAAACAACAAATGTAATGGGGGTCTAAGACTTTTGCAAAGTATTGTATTTTATAGTTTGAAAAGAAGATTGGGGAACATTTCGAAACAACATTACAAATTCTGCACGAAACATCAGCAAATAAACAGCAATTATGCATTCAGTGGCAGAAATATGTTAAATTTGTTCCCTGCAAAACTTATGTTTTAACAAAACATACCCAAACTTTAGACCATATATGATTTGTTGACTATAAATCGCTGAAAGTGGATGTTATGGCCCTGAAATAATATCACAATATTTTAGGGTACTTTTGCGATAACGATATATTTGGCGATATATTTCAACAGCATACAATTGCAACAAAATATATTGTATGCTTTGAAATACCTGACCTTACGGCATTTTTGACTTTCCTCGTACTCAGCTACGTGATTCTGCTTGAGGTGGTGATTTTTTGCGTAGACATCTTGCGTAGCTTACGCATCACTGTAATTTGTTGTACATCTGATTTTTTGTACCAAAACCACCTCCACACTACTGAAGTTGCTCCCCTTTTTGGGCTCCACCTCCACACAACCCACTTTTTGCCATATCCGTTGCTCTGCCTATCAGTCACATAATGTTAGTATCCCATACTCTGTGTAAATCCATTATGTCATTACATAAAGATGTCGGTATATCACGATATAGGTTTTATATCGTTATATACCGGTATTATCATGACCAATATGATATGGCACACCCCTAGTAGGTACTATCCAGTGACATTGTAAATTGACTGATAAATATTACCTTATACAGTGCAAATAAATGGGAGAATTCTCACCTCTAGGTCCAGTAAATCCAGGATTTCCTTGTACCCCTTTGTCACCTTTTGTGCCCTTCATGACATCTTTCATATGTTCGATTTCTATTATGGAAACTTCCCCGGGAGGGCCCATAAGCCCTCTGTCACCTTTAGAAAGAAATTATCTACAGATAAATTCATGACTGCCAAGATAGAATTGTTTTACAAACAAAATCATCCAGTGACCATGCACTCATAATTATAAGAAAAAAAATCAAAAATATCAAAAAACCTTTTATTCCCCTTTGGCCCATGTTTCCTTTATCTCCTTTTAGGCCTGGTACTCCTACGTCTCCTTTTGTGCCTGGAAAACCCACTAGACCAGCAGATCCTTTATTTCCTTCGAAGCCTGTCATGCCTTGAGAGCCCCTCACACCTGCAGAGGACATGATAAAATAGTTTTTGCTTTACAAATAATTCATACACATCTTTCCAACTGGGAGATACCTGTAACAACATTAATAAAACATATATTGGTTTACGTATAATTAATGTGTTAACATGGCTTCTTTGTTGTGTTATAAGTGTAATGGGATTTGGACCCAAGCTCGGTGTTAAACTGCCCTTACTCTAGGTGCTTGGAGAAACAGGAATAATGAAAATTAATGGTAGAAGGGAGTATGTGTGTTTGGTTAACTTGGATGAGCTCGCCTGGAGTGAGCCTTGAACTGGGAACAATACGGCCTACTACAGAGCCACTGGGTGGCATAAATATATTATCCTATATATTATTTATACAGAATTATATTATAAATATATCCTATATACTGTACCACACCAGTGTTAAAAAGTACAAATAAAGGAGACATGAATCTGGCATGCTTAAATGAAAGAATTATTTATAAGTATTACTTTAAAAAAAGGGGGGGGGACTTAAAAAATAAATAAAAACTTATTGTTACCTTTAAGATTCCGTTTTACTTTTCAGTTTGCTCTTTTCTCAGTGTTAAGTTTATACTTTTACTTCCAGTCTTAGTTACTTTGCCCTTTTTCTTTTACCACTTACATCAGGTATCTTGCTCAGGATTATCTCTTATCTTAAGGAGTTTCCTCCTTACCACTTTTCAGACTTCGTATCATTCTAATTCTTTCAGATTAATTTAGTTTTCCTTTTGTGTTTTAAGAACATAAAAGAAGACTCACACCGTCACAGCAGATCACTTTATCACTATAACTCTACAAAGGCACAGCAATGTACAATCTTCCATATTTATTCATAACATAAAGACTTAATTGTCTTTTAGGTAGTTTGTTCAGATTTCTAGCATCTGTGACTTATGATCACATCAGTGGCAGGTAGTGGTTGTACATTTTACTGGCCAGCCACAGCAATTTGCAATTTGATTTATTCAAGTTTGAGAAGTCAGTCAATGTTTCCCATTCCTGATCTACTCACTGAGAGTTGGTTACAAGGTTCCACCCTTTTGAGGTGCTAAAATATTGAATCGCACCAAATTACTGAACAATATAGGTAATTTAATGGGTAACACAGGCTTTCTGTGTAGTCTTGAAGCAGGTGCTTGTGCTTCCCATAGAACAAATTTGCTTGGAAAGTTTGCTTTGATAATAAATATTCAGATAATGGAAATCTCATTTATATTATTTCCTATAAAGAAATCCCCAATATGAGTATTCCACAGTTACTTCTAAATAATGTTCTTTCATATAACTGTAAAATAGCAGTACAGTGGCAAATGGGAAATTCTGATTAGTCCTCCAACCTGCCTGTTATATGCAGGCTGGGCTTCAGCTCTCATGAGCAGGGTCTCGCTTATTGCGTATTATTGTATTATCTGTTATTACATTTTACAAGAACAACAAACATTTTACCTTTAAATCCAGGAAGTCCCACATGTCCAACATTTCCAGGTTGTCCTGGATCTCCGTGTGGTCCAATATCCCCTTGCCCCGCATCGTTTCCAGGATCTCCTCTAACTCCCTTTTGTCCCCCCAGCCCTGGGGGACCAGTATTACCTTGAGGGCCTATTTCACCTTTTAGACCTAAGTAGAAATGGCACAACACTCATATGTAAATGCATTCTTTATTCCCTCAAATGTTAACAGTGGTTTATCTGATTACAACCACCCTGGTGATAAAGACAAGATTGCATCCTCAAACAAAGGAAATATTTTGAAAAAATCTCACCTGCAAAAAAAAAAAAAAAAAAACCAAGATGAAGGGATTTAAACTAAAAAAAAAATAAAAAATACCTATGTGGTAACGTTATGCATGTATGTATGCTCTTGTTCTTCAGTATTGTCCAGTATTGTTTATTTAGGAAATGGATTTCAAATAAATGAAGTACTACTATTTACTATCAAACATGTATAGGTATACATCTTTTTAATTAACTTAATAAATTATGAAAGGAAATATAAACCTTTCCTTTAGCTCCATACCATAGCCAAGCTGCCACAGTTGGGTCCCTGAGCAAGGCCCTTAAACAAACATTGCTTGAATTGTAAGACTGTATGAGTCGCCCTGGATAAGGGCGTCTGCTAAATAATGTAAATGACCGTTATTCATGTGTTGGTTTGTGTGTGTGTAACTACCTTATTGGTGTTGTTTGTGCTTGCTCTTTAGCTCACAATTGAACTGGAGACTGTTCTTCCTGAGTTGATGTGTTCAGAGACTTTATGTGCAAGTTATACCCATATCTTTTCTATCAGCTATAAACTGGTTCACATTCACTTGTTGAGTCTCTGTTTCATCTGGCTGATCTTCCATGCTGTTAGTAATACTGTAATTTCTGCCACCCAGATAAACAACGTGATTGTTTTCACATGCATAGTCTGATCATACTCTTAGCACAGTCATCTAGTTTTCAGGGCTGGCCCAATTTATGCAGGGTGTTGGTGTGGTGTAGAGGTGTTTCCACTTTTAAATAATGCTCGCAATGGTACTTTCTGAGAACTAGTTAATACCTCTGTTATATTTGTATCCTTCTCTAAGGTTTTGCCTATACATAGCTGCTTTTAAAGCAACTATTCGATAATGGGAAATTGTGTTACCATTAATCACCAGTAGTGGAATCCTCAGTAAACAGCTGGATTTATTACGTACCAATCAAGTTGAATTTCAGGAGGGGGACAATTAACCTGGTCTGTAATCTGAAATTGTACTCTAAATGGACGAGTTCACTAATTCCATTGTATTAATTCATCAGAATATTTCACTTTTATGGGTAATAACAAGTAAACGCAGCTGAAACTTCTACATTGTGATTTGACAAAAGGTAAGGATTTTGACAAGAATGCCAATTTTCAATAGGCATTGTACCACCTGATATTGACTATGTACTGTGTATATTAATACAACATTTTTTATTAATTGTCCTTACCTGTTTGTCCAATGTTGCCTGGAGGTCCAGGAGGCCCCGCATGACCAGGTGGACCAGGGAAACCAAATTTTCCTGCTGGTCCAGGTATTCCTATTACCCCTTGTGAGCCAGGAAAACCTGCTTCACCTTTGTGACCAATCATCCCAGTCATCCCTTCCATGCCTATAAAGTACAACAGCTAAAATGAAACGCTGTACATGTTCCCTAACCCTATGTCATAAATACACGTGTTTAAGCATGAAAATAAAGTTACAGAAATTAAATACATTACAGCATGTTTTACCTGGGTGTCCATGTATGCCACGATCTCCAGGAGGACCTTTTATTCCCTGTGCTCCTGATAATCCAGGATCTCCTGGGGGTCCAGGTGATGCTCCTAGAATCTCACCATTAAGACCCTTAATACCAGGGTTGCCGTCTAGCCCAGGCTCACCAGGAGCTCCAGAAGTACCTCTGAAACCTTTAGATCCAGGACTTCCCAAGTCGCCACGTGGTCCAGTAAAACCTACAGTGAAAACAAGCCCATGAATGTAATACAATGAATGTCTGAAGCTGTGTAAATGGTAAGCTTGAATTTGAATAACATGTTCCTATAAGCATATAAATACTTGCACAGTAAGCATACCTGGTTTTCCAGGAAGGCCTCCTCTACCTAGGTCTCCTTGTTCTCCTTTAGCTCCCAATTCTCCCTGAGTTCCTTGAACTCCTTTGGGACCTGGGAGTCCTAAAGAACAACATAAACATTTCTTTCAAAGTGCGTTATTATCCTCATCATAATCATTGTCATCATGGCAGTGTCCAACAAAAGTTGGGCAAATCGTGACATGACACCCGCAAAAGTATGCCTAATGTAGGCTGTGAAATTTAGACAACACTTTTTAATTGATACTTGCGCTAGTGTTCATGAATATCCCAGAAAACAAGCACTTAGAATAATGAAAATACTGAAAATGTCTGGCACCAGCCATGATGCCAAAATCATCTTTTGACTGCAAATTGAAATGTGAAAATTAAATTGACCTAATTGATTTAATTAATGGTTAATTAATTTGAATTTGTACACATGTATATGTTTAATCCAGCTGGTAACTTGCAAACATATTTAAGGTGTGTAGTACAGGTGTCAGGAAGATATGGGCGGAGAACCAAACCTCTTCTATGACACTTTTCGGCTTCCAAAGCAGGCATGCCAAATACAGCATGTTTTTCCTTTAAACTCTTATTGCTTATATACATTTATTATATAATATTACATATATTATATATACTTCTTCCACAATGGCTTTTATAAAAATGTCATCTCATGACAATGCCTCATTAAATGCCATTTCTACCACCACTTTATTTGTATGGAGATTTGGAAGCAAATTCCACGAATCAAATGGTCATCATGTATTGAATTTTACCTTTGAACCCATCATATCCACGAGGGCCTGGAACTCCTCTCTCTCCTGCAGGTCCTTGTACAATATTGCAATCCCCTGAAGATACGGCAAAGCCACATTGAAATGAAGACACAACATGGTAGCATTTGATTATGCTATGCAAAAGCAAAACATTCATCCATCATGTCACGTTAAGCACAAACCAGACTGACATATGTGCACACAACTAAATGAAAGAAAAAAGGAAAAGCATTTACTGTGGGAGTGAACAAAAGAGCGGTGAACACTAAGAAAGAAGAGAGTATTTAAAGGGGAATACACACTCACTAGGCACTTTATTATGAACACTATACAAATACTGGGAACAACTCTCCGTTGTAGCCCATTCACCTCAAAGTCTCTGAGTTACCAAAGCCTTTCTGTCAGTTAGACAGTTTGGCTATTTTCCACCGACCTCTCACATCATAAAGGTGTTTCCATCTGCGAACAGCTGTTCACTTGATGGTTTACCTTTGTTGCACCATTCTATCAACCTTTACAGTTCTGTGTTATAATCCCAGGACATCAAAAGTTACATAAATATTCAATCCAGTCTGTCTGCTACCAACAGTTATACCATAACTAAGGTAACACACAGAGTGTCACCATTCTGATGGCTGATGTGAACATTACCAGAAGCTCCTGGCCCTTATTCACATTATTTCATGCACTGCACAGCTGCCACACAATTGGCCGATTAATCAGTATCTGTACAGTTGTCCCTAATAAAGAGCCCAGATAACGTAATTTGATTCAACTACCTGCTGTATTCCATTTTCCACCTTCTCCTCTTGGACTACAGTCTCCTTTAAATGGCAAGTAAGAAATGATGATAGACAGACACATATTACAAAATGGCAAAGACAGACAAAGACTTGTGCTCACTTAATCAGTTGATTGTTCAACTGTGAATTATAAGAGAATTGTTTGTAATTAAAAAAATGCAGAACTAGAATGCAAGGGGTGTCAAACATGCGCCTCATATGGCAAAATAACCAGTCTAATATATTAGTTATGGAAGTTTTCTCTATATATCGGAGCTGTAAATGTGAGCCTATTCTCATGTACTTCGACTACAAAAATTAGGGCATATTTCAAAATGAAACATACTTTTTGTTAGCAGTGTATTATAAATGTATCTGAAAAGTTTATTCCAAGGTCCTTAAGCCACAATTGGTTAGACTGTAAAACTGTACTAATTGTAAGTTTCTCTGGATAAGGGAGTCTGCTAAATAACATAAATGTAAATAATGACACGTTGTCCAGTATGTATCTTCGTCTCGTGCCTAGTCTTTCTGGCTCCAAGTTCAGTCAAAGTGCTTTAACAGACAGCAAATAGAAATGAATTAAACTGGTCCTTTACTGAAAAAGGCAAATATTTACAAATTTGGCATCCCTGGGTTAAATGCTTAATTTAACAATACTCTCATATTCACATTTTGAAAATTCCATAAAATATACATAGCAAATATATAGCAAATGTTACACAAAATGACAAAATAATTAAACATAAAGCAAGTACAACACATGTTAGAGGAACGAAGGGTGGGACAGAAGCCAGAGGGTTTACCTGTAGTTCCAGTAGACCCTGGGATTCCATCATAACCATTTAACCCTGGATCACCGGCAATACCCTTTATGCCCTTCTGGCCTCTGAATCCTAGACCTGGTTCTCCTGCTTGTCCTGGCAAGCCTCGCACACCTGGCCGGCCAGGGAAACCGCCATCTCCAGGCTCACCAATTGGACCCTCTCCCTGCAAACAACACTGCAATTTATTTCTGCACTTTTTGACATTAATGCAACATGCTTAATATTACAAATATAAAAGTTAATGTAATGTTAGTGGCTTTTTGCAGTTTTGTGCCACTTGTGTTTCAGAAGCACTCAAGAGTTGTGGTGGATTTCTGCTGCATTTAAGTTGGCTTGTATATCTGTCATGTGAAATTACACTTGCCTAAAACGTAGAAAGAGTAACCTCTTTGGGCAGGATAATGTGCCCTGCCACCCAGCATTAAATGTTTAACAATGGTCTGAGGAACATAGCAAAAAGTTCTGGGTGTTCACTTGACTCCAACTTTGCTACATCTTAATCTGATTGGGCATTTGTGGGAAGTGTTGGACAAACAAGTGAGAATCATGGAGCTCCCACTTTGAAACTTACAGGACTTGTAATCTTACATCTTCCAGATACCACAGGGTTCCTTCAGAGGTCTTGTGGTCATGCCTTTACACCTGTAAAGGGCCTTGGCAGAAATGTTTTTGTGTGTGTATATAAATCAATTTTATTTAAAAATACAATTGTGTATATATTAATTTTATTTCATAGACTATATTTTAAAATATGTTATCTCTGCTAATATTTCGCTATATTAATATTGTGATTTTGCTTCTGTTAATTTAAACTATTACCAATAGATAACTAGATTAGATAATTAGATAATATATCCTCTAAGCTTACTAGACAAAAAGCAAGATTAAGAAATTATCTATTAAAGCAGTATAGGCTCAATCCAAGTATACATTCTAGGCACTCTGTTCATTAGAGGCTGGGGTTTGATTTTGACTATTTTTTTTAACCATCAATCCGTACAAAATCCCCATGAGAATTTGCTTACATTTATGTTGTTTAAACACTCAAAGTCATATAATCAAGTAGTAAATTATGTTAGACATCAATATTTCTCATCATAATATGCATTTATTTAGGTCCAAAGTGTAAGCAGTATTAGCTTTGATTAGTGTTTCAGCATAATTATCTATTTAATTTACATAAACTGACATTAGATTATAAAAAATACTGACAGGAGCCATTTCATGCAAACATGTTGACACCTCCACTAGAGTGAAAGAATGCCCAGTGTGCGGAGGGCTTGTTGGTAACCAGTACAAGATGTTCCCAAGATAATATGGCCTGCCCCCTTTTGCACACATTTCACATATTGGCACGCAGGAACTGTGAACTCCAAAGCTGGCCTTACACCATTAGTGTTAATTTCCAAAAGGTCGTTTTGTGTAGCTGAAACACATTTAACGTGCTTTAATAAAAACACTTTCCTGTTGTTATTCGCTACATAGCATTTCCCTGGTCATTCCAATGAACATTTAGCTGAATTTTGAATATATGTATTTCTAAGTAGCTAGTCAAACTACTCACAGGAGGACCTTTAAGTCCAGAGGCACCATCTACCCCATTACTCCCAGGTCTCCCAATTTCTCCTACATCACCAATTCTGCCTGGATCTCCTTGGTCTCCCTGTGCTCCTGTTAAACACACAGATACAGTACATAGACCATGAGCATCAAAGTGCTCTATTTTGTTAGCATGTTGCTTAATGTTAATGTAACATGGTACAGAGCAATGCATTTCTGTAATGAATGTTCTCCTGATTTTGTTCCACCTCATCAGACCAAAAACAAAATAAAATCGTTTTTGTTACATATAGATATGATTTAATAGTCCTTCTGACTAAATGTGATAGTGACTGTTAAAATCGCAGTGTATACCTGTCATGTGTGCTGCCAGCTGAACCAATGCATACACATTTCAGCCCTAATTAGCTGGGCCACTGCTTAGCATTAAAAGCCATTTAAAGGTATGCAAAATGCTGCAAAAATTAGTCAAAGACTCAGTCAAGAGTGAGTCAAATTACTCCATTCTAGTTTGGTTCAATCCAAAGTTCATTTACATAATTGTAGTGAATGGAAATATGATTTAATTCGCATTTTTGCAAAACATTAGGATTGAAAACTGACTAATGTGTAATGCTAATACTTTTACAGAAAGTTACTTAGTAGGTGGCTTACCTTTCTTTGCAAACCACTGCCTTTCTCCTTTAACTCCCTTGGGTCCAGGAAACCCTGCAACACCAGGAAAGCCCTGAGGAGAAGGTAGACATTTAACGACACTGGTGTTCATGGCCTGTGGAAAACACTTCTGTTAGAAATAGAATGCTAGTGACTAACAGGGAGACCGTTTTTGCCTTTGGGCCCTGTGTCTCCTTGATCACCCTGTTGACCCCTCTTGCCCAGTATGCCAGGTTCACCACGAATGCCGGTTGGGCCAGGGGGCCCTGGTAAGGAAACTGAACCGCATTCACACTCGCCGTGTTCACCTAAAGAGTACAACACGGTACTGCAATGTTAACTACACAGCATTTCAACCTTTCAACAATAAAGCACTACTTAATTAAACTGTAATTAATAAAATAATTGCTATTTATTTAATAAATTCTACAACAAGAACATTTGTATTGTTGGATTTGCCCCTACCTTTCGCTCCCTTTGAACCTGCATTTCCTGGACGTCCACTTGGTCCCTCTGGGCCGATGAAATTCCCAGGCCCTGTCACAACACCAACAACACAAGGCCAAAATATCGATGATACACTAATACCTTTTCTTCAAGTACAGCCATACCTTGGCACCATGGGTCCTAAGAATTGGTGATTACATCAAATCAAAAGCTAAACTGTGAAAACCGTTGCACAGTGCAATAATCTAACACATATTCAGGCAGCAGTCAGCTGAGCAGTAACCCCATGAGTTTACCAGTGGACTAAATTCCAGGTGATATTCAACACTTATATATAAAATATATATATATATTATATATATATTATATAAAAAAAAAAAAAAAAAAAAAATATATATATATATATATTTATATTATATAAT
>JAUZST010027408.1:0-30209 GCA_034779995.1 Parotocinclus haroldoi | reverse complement strand
CACCCACGGCTCCACTTGCCGTCCCCAGCCTCGCCACCCCTTCCAGAGCCCATGGAGATCGGCAGAACTCGCCTTTCGTCCCTGGAAGGCCAACGCCGCACGTCTCAGGGTCTCTGTTTCTACTGTCGCTCGGATCAACACCTCCGCGCTCACTGTGACCAGGCGCCGCCTTTGACCTCAACCCCAGCGCATGCACTGGCGTGAGTAATCGAACTCCTTCAGTCTGCCTGTGATCCTGTACCTGCCTAATTCAGAGCTATCCATTTCAGCGCTGATCGACTCCGGAGCCCAGGGGAACTTCACCTCGTACTCTCGGAGAAGATCCCCTGCTTCGATCTCCCCGCAGGGTGCATCATCACAGCGGCAGATGGCCAAACCCTGGGTTCTGGCTCCCTTACAAAGATCACCTCGCCGCTGGAGATGCGCATCAGCGCTACCCACGTGGTGAACATCACCTTCCTAACCGTGGCAGGTCTGACTCACCCCATCATCCTGGGCCTACCATGGCTCCAACTACATGACCCAACCCTCGCCTGGTCCACTAAGAAAACCATCCGTTAGTCTCCCTACTGCTACGACGACTGTCTCTAAGTCCCATCTCCCCCTTTCCAACTCAGGGTGGGGGGGGGCACCCTGCCCGCGAATGTTCCCCGGGAATACCATGACCTGGTTTTGGTGTTTGGTGAGGGTGTACCTACCACTTTGCCTCCACACCACCCCTACGACTGTGCTATTGAGCTCCTCGATGAGGCGCCGCTCCCCAAAGCCTGACTCTACCCCTGCTCTCCAGCCGAGGGCGCCGCCATGAACTCCTACATCCAAGAATACCTTCGACTGGGTCTGATTCGGCCCTCCACGTCTCCTCTATCCGCTGGGTTCTTCTTTGTCCCCAAGGCGGATGGGTCTCTACGCCCATGTATCGATTACCGGGGGCTCAATTAGATTAACAAGAGGTACTCGTACCCTCTTCCCCGCATTCCCTCTGCCCTGGAACAGCTCTGATCCGCCAAGTGGTACACCAAGTTCGACCTACAAAACGCGTACAACCTGGTGCGTATCCGGGAGGGGGACAAGTGGAAGACGGCCTTTAGTACCAGCACGGGCCACTACAAGTACCTAGTGATGCCCTTCACCGTGGCCAACGCCCCGTCGGTCTTCCAGACCTTTATTAACGAGGTGCCACGGGGCATGCAGGGGCAGTTTGCCATAGTCTACCTGGATGACATCCTGATCTTCTCACCGGACCTCCCCACGCACATCTCTCAGGTATGGCGGGTCCTCCAGCCCCTCCAGGAGAATGAACTCCGAGTGAAGGTGGCCAAGTGCGAGTTCCACACCCAGTCGGTCAGCTACCTGGGGTACGTCATCTCTCCGCTGGGTGTGGCCATGGATGAGGTCAAGGTGGAGGCCATCCTCGCCTGGCCATGGCTGCAATCGGTGAAAGATCTCCAGTGCTTCCTTGGCTTCGCGAACTTCGCGGCTTCGCGAACGGCGTTTCATACGCAACTTCAGCCGGGTCGTCTCACCTCTAACCTCTCTGCTCCAGGGCAAGCCTCGTAGCCTTCACTGGTCCCCGGAGGCTGAAGCAGCTTTCCTCGCTCTAAAAGACACTTTCTCGCAAGCCCCGGTCCTGGGTCATCCTGACGGCAAGACGGCTCACCCCCTCCACACGGTTCAACCTTTTGCCTGCCTCGTACTTCCTCAGGATGATTTAGTGGGACTTCGAAAGGGACCTGGACCAAGCACTCACCCAAGATCGGACGCCACCATTTTGCCCACCGAACAAGAAGTACGTCCCTCCGGAGTTCCGGGACCGACTCCTCACCTGGGCTCATGTTTCCCCCTGCACCAGTCTGGTCGCCTAGCCCCACTCCCGATTCCCCAACGGCCCTGGTCTCACCTGGCCGTAAATTTTGTCACTGACCTTCCCCCATCCCAGGGCCATACCATGGTTCTCACCATCCTGGACTGCTTCTCCAGGGCGGTAAAGTTCATCCCATTCCCGAAGCTCCCCACAGCCTTTGAAACGGTTTCACCAAGGTTTTCATGTCCTTCGGGATCCCAGAGGTTATCCACTCTGACCGGGGTCCCCAATTCACCTCGGCCGTGTGGTCCGCCTTCCTGGAGAAGCTGGGGGTCGTGGCTAGTGTGAGAGGGATAACCAGGAGTTGGGGAAATTCCTCAGGCTGTACTGTGTGGAGAACCCGGAGGACTGGGCCCGCTTTCTCCCCTGGGCAGAGATTGCACAAAACTCCCTGCGCCACTCCTCTACGGGCCTCACACCCTTCCAGTGCGTCCTGGGCTACCAGCCCCCCTTCGTCCCTTGGGATCCTTCACCCTCTGACGCCCCGGCCGTGGATGCTTGTTTTAGGAGGACCGTGATCATCTGGGAACAGATTCATCTTCACATCTCCCGGGCAATCCGCAGATACCAGACCCAGGCCAACAGGCGACGAACTCCAGAACCCGAATACCGACCATGCGACCGATTGTGGTTATCGACCCACAACCTCCGCAATCAGGGGAGTGCTAACAAATTCACACCCCAATACATAGGTCCTTTCAAAAACACCAGGCTTCTTAACCCGGTCACTGTCCGTTTCACCCCGTTTTTCATGTCTCTCTTCTCAGGCCCTGGGTCCCTGGACCGCTGGCAGACGCTCCACCCATCGAGCCACCCCCATTGTAGGTTGACGGTGCCCCACCTACACGATCTGCCGGCTGCTAGACTCCCGGAGACGGGCTTCCCGCCTGCAGTACCTCGTGGACTGGGAGGGCTACGGTCCGGAGGAGCAATGCTGGGTGGACGCTAAGGACATCCTTGACCCGCTCCTCATCCCACACCGCCCAGCTCAACGAGGACGCAGCTGTCCCCGACGATCCGCGCCTGCTCCTAGACCCGCTGGGACTCACTCCCCTTTGCCCTCTGCAGGTCCCTTGGGAGAGGGCACTGTCACACCCTCGGAGGGTTCCAGCAGCCAAACCCTTCCGAGCGCACGCGCACCGTCACCCGAGTACTGATTGCACCTCATTAGTTTCACCTGTGTTTAATTCCACTTCTCCTATATATATCACACCCCCGTCACTATCACGACGCTAAGTCACTTGGTCCCTACCTTGTTTCTAAGCACTCTGTACATTCTGTTATCGCTATACTTACCATGCCTCGACCTTGGTTTTTTCGTGCCTTGACTCGTTTGGCCTCGCTGGTTTTGATCTTGGACTGTCTGACCCTGACCCCGACATATTAAGAGATTTTCCTAAATAAATATGAAGTGACAAGATCACCAGAAAAGAAAATAAAGTAAAAATCAAGTTGTTTGATTACAAGAAATAAGATGTGAACTTTATTTATGATGATTGAGTAGCAAGTGGTATATTCATGGGGGAGAAGCATGTCAAACTAGATGAGAGTGCCCCCACATTGACTGTTCAATAGGGTGTATGATCATCCAAGCATGAATGAATTCTATTTCTGTTATTAGGGATATTTTATTTTGAATATGAAAACATTATAAAATAGGTATGAGCAATTTAGCCCTGGAACATGTATTGCTAAAATAGGTTTTTTAGCTAAAGATAATGCCATTATATTATTATAGCAGATGTACATTCAGTCTCAAGGATCTGAACATCTTACCCTTAATAAAAGCAAAAAAAACTTTTTAAACAAATACTTTTTACGTACATAGCCATGCTTCAGCTTCATGCTTCAGCTTGAGTGTTTTATCGGTTAGTGCTAGACACACAGACGCAACGTAAGTAGTTGCATGAATCGATGTTGGCTGTAAAGATTTTAAATATTTTTGTTTTGAATCAAATCTAAACTTATATATTGATGCAGCCATATTATAGAGAGTTGGACCATTTTCCAGATTCAAATCAGATTTCTTTACAACCCTACTCACAAAAACATACTTAATATCCTTAGTAGATCTACATGCAGATGCTATCTAAATGGTCCAAGTCTTTCTCCACTGATACCACATCCAATATTCTTAATCCCTCATCACCAGCTGTTCCTCACTACATTTTACCTATTTTTCCAGAAGTGAAAGACAAATTGAATCTAAATCCATTGTAAAGGTCTAGCCGTCACTGATTTATAATAGATTTTTTGTATAAATAAAATAAAAATCCAAACATTGTCTAGATTCAACTGCCATACACAAACACTGCCTGTGGCACTAACTATAATGCATTCCGTCGGCGCCTGCCATATCCTGTAATACAAAAAAACAGAGCCTCTGAGACTTACTAGAACACATTCAGGAAAATTGAATAGCAAAGAGCTACTGCCTAAATCCTGGCTCTAAGGAGCTCACAGCTCAGGTTTGAATAGAAAAAGTCTAATTAAAGCAGAGGGAGTGTAGGTTTGCTATAATAACATATTTTCTCTGCCTTTTACTCTCCCCCATACAAGTTCCCATTTCCTAAAGCCACAGCAATAACCAGCTCCAGTACGAAGGATCGATTCATCACGTCAAAGCCTCGAGAAAGCGGAGAGAAACAAATGTGTGCTCATTAGGATTCAGTATAGTATGCGTGAAAAACATAAACAGGTACATATAAAACATTCTAATACAGCATTAATATATTGGTCCCCTAGCAACAACTGTTTCAGATGGACAAACTGGAACTGGAAGTCAAATTTAACAGTGCTGATTTATGTAAGTGCTTTCCCTCATCATGCCATAAATCATCCAGCTGATCTTTAGCTTCCACATGAGACACGTGAGAAAACACAGTACCTGACTGTTTGTGGCATCTTGGGACTATTTTATCAGTACCTCTCCTCAGCTTTACGTGGTGCTTCATACAACTCAGGAGCTCCACAGCATGGTGTTCAAGGCATTGTATATTCTTTAGATTATTTAGAACTAACAAATACATATTATTATTAGTAATAGTAGTATTATTAGTAGTATTCCTATAAATTATAATATTAACAGTATTATAATCAAAACAAATATAATCATGATTGCAATAAGAATTATTTATTATATTACAAACTTACAAACTATGTATAAAGTGTTAGACAAAGAATCAAAAGTCACAGGACACCCTTTTATTTCAAAAACAAAAGACAAAAATGATATATCTGAATACGCCAGCAGGTAATGGGTGAGGTGGACTATGTTTTAGGATATATCTGGAACATGGCTGCCATCTTGAAAGCCTCCATACTGGATCAAGTTTAAGTTTTTCCAATGGGAAGGTGGCCATGTAGCATCACAATTGTCTCAGAATCAATCTCCAGAATATCTTGTGGTTCAAAAGTTATTGACACAAACTTCAAAACCTATCTTGTTTATCACAGGTAACTGGAAGACATCTGACAAGAGATTATATTTGACGTATAAGAAAGAAATCACATGGGCTGAAAGGACACTGGAGAAAGTGACCAGAAAGAAAGCAGAAGTGAGTAAAACAGATAATACTTAGGTCAAAGTAAAAAAAAATTGTGTTTCAAACAGAATGAGCTGCAAGCAAAAGAAATAGGGGAATGTATTTAAGTTGAAAGGGAGTTGAGAGGGAAAGCCAAAGATGATTGAGAATGTATTATGGTTAAAGAAAGTGAAGGATAAGCAAAAGCTGATTAATTTTGAGTTTTGAAAATCAGGAAACAATCTCAGTCTTGGTTTGGTAATCTTCTTTCTTTTTTTTTTTTTTTTACCATATCAGCGTTTCCTTTGTTTCCATTTTCAGTCTATATCCTGCTCTACTTTATAAGAGTTCTTTTGTGTGCACAGGGCAGTCGGTCTTATGTACATGAGATCTCTGGATCGAATCCCACCCAAGTCAAAGCGGTTAAAGCTGAAGCAGCACACCTACTGTATTTTGCTTTAAATTAATACAGTAATATTTTACCTTACTCATCTGTACTTTAACGTACCAGTAGTGGATGAAGTACACAAATGTACTCAAGTCATTGTTTCACTGTCATTGCCATTGTTTCACATCCCACTTTTTATCACATTTCATCGTGTGAAAGGCCTTACAGTGGCAGTATGTGAATAACTGGGAGTCTCAGTTATGATGCATTACAACTTTAGGTAAGCATTTGTGATTGTTGTTTCAGGCTGGTACCTGTGCACAAAACAGCACTTAAATGCTAACAGTCAGTACACTGCTTAGTTTTTCCATTTTCTTTATTCCAGTCTCTTTGCGAAAACATTTGCCTCTTCATAAGAACGATGTTTTTTTCGATATCACGTCATGAAATTCAAACCTGTGTGCTCAGAGATTAAGAAGGCAGAAAGGGAGAGAGATGAAGAAAATAAGAATACAATGAGAATACAAGCTGCTTGGGACAGATGCCACTTCTTACTGCATTATTAGCTTCAAAAGCCCGCAGGGACAACAGTGCCTGCTTATATCCACCTCTGTCTGAGTGTGCAGAAACAATCCTGGCAAAATGTGCCATTATATTTTCGCTTAGCTTCATGCTATAAGAAGCCTAGACTGTTATTTCTGTAACAGTGTTCTTTCTAATTGCTTGTGATTGATGGTACAGGGTCACAGGGATATTCTTAGTACCGGTAAAGAGGAGTAAATGTTAAGATGGGTTTTATTAACTCGATTAATCTTACACTGAAATTTATGAGAGAAATTTATCTGCATTCAGAACTGGGTGCAACCGCCTAACAGTAACATGTTGCAAAAGTCTAGCCTCAAGGTTATCAATCATGCTTTTAGCAGTTAATTTCTAAACCTAGACCTGTCCAAAATGGCCATGTTTTCCATCTTGTTTCACTTGTAAGTGGTGCCAACTCATGTCCAAGAGCATCAGAACTGCAAACTAATGCCATTACTCACATTACTTAAACCTTAATCAGCAAACACTCATTTTACTGTGACACGTGATATGGCCAAAAGTCTGTGGACACCCAAAAAAACATTTAAAAAACACATCTATTCCATTGCACCCGCTTTTGCTGCTTACAACAGAATTCTTGTTCCTTAGAAGTTTTTCCTCTAGATTTTGGAACATGACTATGAGCTCTGATGTTGAACAATAGGCTATAATTCACAGCTGGTAATCCAATTCATGTCAGAGGTGTGAGATCTTTGGGATCAGGGCAATGCGTAAGTCAAACCAGTTCATGATTAAAACATTACTTTAGGCCTTTAGGAGGGTAGATTACAAAGTTGATTATGTGTTTTAAGTTAGGCCCTATGAAAGAGTAAAACTGAGTCACTGTTTTGTCTATTTCAGATTCCAAATAGACAATCAATCAAATGACAGATCAATACTGAAAAGGGGTGGCTTTCATACTTAATTTTCTAAATAGAATTATTTTAATGATGTAACCCTTCTTTCAGTGTGTTTTTTTATTTAATGTTGATTACTTGGAAACACATACATCCACAACAACTGGTAAATAGTCATACATAGTTTGATTATTTCAGCATATTACAAATTGTATTTATTAAACTCCAAAGCATTTAGGCCATTTAGAAATGGAATGGAAGACTGGAAATAGCCAGACAGGTTTGTAGTTCACCCATTCCTGCATTTCAGGCTGGCAAAAAAGTTGGGACAGGGGCAATTCAAGGATATTAATGATGTAAAAAAACAAATGTATTTCAACAGGTAATTATAATCGTGATTTGGTACAAAAGCAGCATACAGGACAGAATGTTTTTAAGGAGCAAAGATGAACAAAGGATTGTATAGTATCATTAAGGGATTTAGAATCTGAAGGAATTTCAGTGCATATAGTGCCAGGGTACAAGCCTAAACTGAAGAGGTCATGATCTTTGATCCCTCAGATGGCACTGCATCAAGAACCGTTGTTCATCAATAACTGATTGGGATTATTGACAATTACGATTACAATCAGTTGTTGACATCATCAGTTTTGAATTCACATCTTTATTATTAATTTTAATACCAAGGAAAACATGAAATATATTGGGCTCATACAGTCTGCAATGAATTGTAGATTTAAGAAACAAGTAAGTAAATGTAAGAAACAAGTGTTTTTGTTTGTTTGTTTGCATTTTCCTTCTCATCCTTTTTCATTTTGGTTTTACACTGCTCACAAAAATGAGGGAATATTTCAAAACGAATATGAATTGATTAAAAAAGAAGCATTTGTTTTGATTTCATTGAACAAGATTCAATGACTCAATGATGAAGATTGAGTAGTAAGTGAAATATTTATGGAGGTTTAAGGATTTTAAACTGGATGAGAGTGCCCCCACATTGACTGCTCTGTAAGGTGTATGGTCACCCCCCCCTGTTTTTGTGAGCAATGCATTTATATATATATTAATAAATAATACCCTTAACCCTGCTTTTCCTGGTCAGATCACAGGAGGCACCAATTCCTGGAACACAGGGTGCAGGCATTCCCTGAACAATTACGTCCTCTTTTTACACACACTTGCATTATAAGCATTGTAAAGAAACAGATACTGATGCCATAATAGTAGTCCCAGACCACTACGGGTTAAAATGACAAAGACATTATTCCTCCCATTGTCATTTTAATGAATCATAGGTTCTTAGAATAGCATGTAGGAAAAGGTTGTGGGTAGCTTTGAAAGGTTTTACTTCAACATCCTACACTGCTGCTTCCCAGTGGAAGGTCTGTCCTTGTTATGAACTCTGACTAGAGTCTTTACAATTTCTAATGGAGCAATCATAGGAAATCCAACTTTAAAATACTATTTGGAAAGTTCAGACTAACCTAAACCATTTATAGCGATCCATGCTTTACGATTTGTAATCATACGATAGGTAATGTGGCATTTCCTACAGGGGGGGAGACATGCTATATTCCCTCGGCTCAATTGAGTGAATTTTCCTCTGGTAACATCAGAAACAGATGTTTCATTAAGAGAAACATTCTCGCTCGTGTATCACCCAGCCTACAGAAATCTCAAGCAACTCGGTGTTCGTCTTAATGAGGCTGTCCTTCTCAGTTCCTTCTGTGTCCTTTTAGCACTAATGATACTGTGCCAGTAGCCTTTTCAATCTAACCATTTCATCATCTCTAATAACAACTCCAGCATTTCCTTTGCAGCTGATGATCACGCAGCTTGTCTGGGTTTCTTAAGTCAGGCTGTTTTTTTCCTGCTGTTTTGTTACCATGCTCTTCTATATCTCAAGCAACACTTTTTCATCATTTGCTGATAAAGACGATAATCTGTCTACCATTCATGTGCCAATAATCGCACCCAGGCCTCTCAAACAAGTTTCAGAATGAGCACATAAACACTGGTAATTTCCTGCAACTTATCAAGGCCTTATTTAATAGATGTCTAATGGTTACTTATGTCAGGGTCAGACTAGTTGTAGTCTAACAAGCCAGTTCAAAAACTTTCAAGCACCATGGTAGTTGGGTAGGCAGGTAGATAACTATATACTCATGATGCAGCATAAGAAAATAATCACATTGTCAGCTCTCAATCTTAATAAGATGGTTAAACCTGAACTAAAGCGCATGGCTGGCCCTGTGTGGTTGAGTAGGACAAAGGAATGGTCCCAAATCATCAGACCGACTGTACGTGTATTTCAGGAACACGAACTGAAAACACAGACTCAAAAATATTGACGTGAAGGGGAGAAGTATTTTAAATGGTAGGGAACTTGTGGAAATTGATATTATATTCAAATCTAGAACCTCTAAGCTCTCTGCTTAAGAGACACATCAGTGGAGAAATTGGTCACTGAAGTTTTTCTTTTTTTTAACTCTCCTGATGTCATTGCAATCATTGCATCATAATGAGAGCAATAATAAGAACATACAACACGTATGCTCTAAATAAATAGACTCAATTGCTATAGTAATCATTCGCCTACACTGTACTTCTGTAGTGAAATGCGGGTCAGGAGTTTTTACCAAACCAGTTTTTTACTTAAATTGATATATAAATTATGAATGTCATCCCTGGCAAACACAGGGCACAGGCATTGGCTGGACTCAAACCCTGCTTCCAGTGGTGTTTTAGTCACCAAGGGATTGAAAATAGTCCACCAACCAACCTATTCAGCCTCCATCATCCTGTGAGCACTGATGAAGGATTATAGGATGACTAAGGAAACTGTACCAATAACAGATGCGCTACTGTCTCTGACTTTACATCTACAAAGTGGAGCAATATAGTAGGTGTGTCTAACGTGACCATGATAGAACTGTGGACAAAAGTATAACAGGAAAGTGTGTAACTGTAGAACTACAAACTGCTTTAATATGGCAGACGAAACTGATCAAATTGACAATTCAGTATAGAAACAAAGAGCTAAAAAGTGATTGGTGAGTGTAGATAAATATCACCAAAGCCACCTGGTTCAGGAACCTGCCACTGGAAATACACAGACTGCTCTGTTGAAAGAAAAGCCAAACAGCAGAGACCAGCATAAATGGTCATAACAAGATGCTGGTCAAAAAGCAAGACACACAAGCCAAACAGTCACAGCACAGAACGGATAAAGTGTGTCAGTGTTTTTTCTTTTTCCGTAGCTCTAAACTCTCATGTTAAATAATTTATTTGTTAGCATTTGGGTCAAATCACAGCCAATGAGATGGTGCCCATACACAGTGCCCACTACTTTCGTGCATCACTCATTAACATGATCTGACTTAAGTCGTCCTCACTTTCACCTGCCCTAACAATCCTCATCCTTATTAACTCCTTTGTAAAGTCACATAAATTCTGTTTATTACTCTAATGCAAGTGCATTTATTGACAGCCTACATCTTACATTTAATTACAGCAGTCGAACAATTATTTTTACAAGTACACAATATCTAGAAGTTTTATTCTTCTGAATTAAAAAAGAAGCACTTTCACTTGGCTATATATAAGCACATTTTATATACAATTTGAAACTTCCGTTTCTACCAATTTATTTTAATTACACGAGACTAAACTGTTTTGTTTAAAGCCTTATTCAAGAAAATGCATTGTTTTGAATTGCTGAATAAAATACATTTTTAAAAATCATAAGAAAATCGAATCATGGACTCAGTATTGTGAATTGAATCGTGGGCAGAGTGTATCGTTACACCCCTATTATCTATAATATAGTGTGCCTAATGTCGCAGTTATTATCATATTCTGACAGCGTTGACTACTATTAAAAAAATAATAATAATAATAAAAATTTAAGTCACTGAATATGAAGAAATCTCACCAGGTCTGTTCTCAAATAGCAGGTGCTAATGTACTTCATTTGCATTTAGTTCACCAGCCTGCATTTTAGGAACAGCAGGAGGGCATGAAAGCATCCCATTTATTCATAGAGAACGGCATTTTTTACAAATGTAAAGATGTAGGAACATGGAACTAGGCCACTATAATGAGTTTCCTTAAACTGATCGTTTTACACATATTATTTTTAAATCTTTAAACGATTTGAATGAATGTCTTTACTTAATGGATTTAACTTGGGCTTAACATCCATAATGGATTCCTAATTAAGAAGCTGTGTAACATAATCACTGTCCAAACATAAATTTCATCCCACCCTAACAGACAAAAGGCAATTAATTCCACGGCTCGAATGATCGATGTAAGCATTTTCAGCACTGACATTTTGCCCAGGATAATAACCTGTACAACACCGTCTGATACAAACTGGTCTTCATTTATCATCCACCCACTTTTGTAGACTTCTGAATTCAGTTCTTCAGCTGACACTCAATGCAGAGCCTTGCAGCTATTTTTCAATCTTGATGGATAATCTGAAGCAGTCCACTTTCATGACATCAGCAGCAACAACTGAATCCATCTCAGCTTGTTTTGTCATGCAAACAAAGCAACAAAAATTATGAATGGACTCAAATTTTGGAACTCAGCCAGGTAGGGAATAAGGGAAGCATCTCTAATTTAAACCGCATACTAGACTTGATTACATTCCAAATTCATACGGCCCAAAGAGATGGTAGATGATTAGCACAAAACCCAGAGTGATGAGGTGCTAATTGTACTTCTCTGCCGGAAATGCTGTCACGCAGCTCTGGTTGTTTTGCCAGCCCTCCTTCTATGTCGACTGGGCCCATGTTACGAGATACGAAGTGTCCCAGATGGGGAATCTATAAAACACGGAAGGATAATCACGAGGTGATCAATTCTTAATTATGGAGCTGTAGCCAGCTGTCAGGGTATTTATAGAACAACCCTCTTGTTGGGAGCAAAGGGCAAAGCCAAGACAAGAAATCCAATTTAGAGTCTGCGTTGTAGGAGTCTAAGAGACATGTGACTCATGGGGATCAGCATTATGACTAAATTTAGTAATTTGATCCTTTCAGAGAGATTGTAACTCCAGGAACATTTTCAGACTTTGCTGAAATCGTGGCACTCTTGAGAGGTCAGGCTTTAATTACGTTATAAATATAAATTTTGTGAGCAGTATAATATATATTAATATACAGTATATTAAAATATCTAATACCCCCCCCCCATTTTGTGAACAGTGTAGCATGACTTGGTTGCAGCAAAATCTAGACTTGTCTGTTATTTGTCCAATTATGATTAATTTTAGCCTCAGTTACCTATTCTTAGCTCACAGGAGTGGTACAGAGAACTGCCTTCACTGGATATTTTTCTCTTATGGACCATTCTCTGCCTACCCTAGAGATGGCGCTGTGTGTGAAGATCCTAGTAGATCAATAGTTTCTGAAATATTCGGACCAGCCCATCTAGCACCAACAACCATGCCATGTTCAAAGTCACTTAAATCAGCTTTGCTTCCTCATTCTGATGCGCAGTTTAAACTCCGGCAGCTCATTTTAGCCATGTTTACATACCTAAATGCATTGAGCTGATTGGCTGATTAGATATTTACGTTACTGAGCAGTCAACACAATGAAGTGTATATATATGGATATATATGAATTCTAATCTTCTCCAATCCTTAACAGCGGTTACATTGCCATATGAGGCAACACAGTGGCTCAGTGGGTAGCTCAGTCACAGCAAGAAGGTACGGGGTTCAATTCCAGGGTGGTGCTAATTTGTGACAATGTTTACGGAACTATGTAAAGCTGCTGTGTGAAAATGTATATTGTAAAAAGCGCTATACACGCTTTACCCTGATCCTTTCTGTGTGGAGTCTGCATTTCCCGCGTGTCTGCGTGTGCTTAACCCAGTGTTTCCTCCCACAGTCCAAAGACATGCACGTTAAGTTAATTGATAACTGTAAATTGGCATTGACTTTTGTGTGTGTGTGTGTATATAATACTAGTCTTGATATAACCTTGTAGTGACAATAAAGCCAAGTATACAAACAAACAAACATTGCCATATGTCAGACGAGTATCAGATTTCCTTACATGGTGGTGGCCCACTTTGGGATTTTGAAAAGGTCTGAAAGAATGTATTATCTGCTGTTTGCACTGACATGAAAGAAACAAATATGTGCCAAATATGAGGAACAAATGGAATTAGGCCACATTTGCCTGCAGTGGAAAAGAGCAAGTAAACACGATACGGTTGTAGGTAGTTCTGGACATATACAATAACTAGGTAGGTAACCACAATGACCTGAAGTCAAAAGACAAAAGAGTCAAAAAGAAGTTTCTTTCATTTTCATCAGGATCAGGTCACAAGCTGATGTGCCCTCGTATACAATAAGCATCATGTGGTGCCGAGTTTGCTTTTTTTAGAATGTGTGACAGGATGTACTGCAAAGAAATGTCTTTTGTTGTTGTTGTTGCTGTTTCTAATGCACTGATATTGATTTGGTAAACGTTACTAAAAACTGCTCATTTAAATTGTCAATCAGACTGATAAGATCTTGGTGGGTTGTGAGTTGTAAGATCTGTGCTGGGAGCAAAGTCTGCAAATTATAAAATACCACATAGAGAAAAGAGACAAAAATAGAGCTGCAGCAAACTGGCAAGTGTAACAGCAAAATCTGCATTGTAAAATAGCTAGCAAACAACCTCACAAATGTCCAAGTGTAGCCCTGCATTTAAACCCTAATGGAAAATCTACTGGAGTGTAATGTTTATGTAAGAAACATCTATCAAAACAAAACCCTTTTAGCAAAGCCTTAAAGTAGAAAGCAAGAAAAATAAGAATACAATTTCACCACTGATTTACTGGCTAAACTACTTATTAAAGTAGTAATCTACAATTTTAACTAGCTTAATGATCATTGTACCTTGTATAAGAATAAAAAAACATGCATGTGCATACCTCCACTATACCAGGAGAAATGATTGGACAACACATCTCTTCTTAAATCGTTTCAAAATGGTTTGCATGTTTTGTATGTGACGCAAGAGAAGCATGACGTCATATTAACGATATGATGCCAAGATAAATTCGAAACCAAATTTCAGCTAAAATATGACAAAATAATGCCAAATAATATGTAAAGCAAAATGAAAAATATAAATGTTTGTTAGTGCCTCTGACACCTTTATGAATATGCCGATTGGTACTTTCTAATGTACTATAGTAGCCATGTTGACCATTAAGTGCTGTCCTATTCATATTTCAACCAGTGACCAGTCTCCTCCTCATAGAGCATCCATGATCCCTGCTGAAGATTTAGGGGTGCTAGATTTGAGTTTGGGTAGTTTGTTGGTTTGATTTTTTTAGTTACTAGTCTTTCTAACATGGAATATCCATACTGGTCTATTCTGGTTATGCTTATTAAAAACAACATATGCCAGACATTCTAGCATGACTGTCAGTCAAAATAGAAATTTGAACTATAAATTGAGGAACCCGAGCTTCTAGAATTGAGTTTTATTTGGTTAACAATATCATATAACATTTTGAAATGTAGTCCAGGTAACGTCAGTGCTTTTTACGTGATTATACAAAAAGACGTTATGGTGGTGCCAAGAGATCCTCTTGTTGAACTTTGGAACTTGTGTGTCAGTGACTACATGGCCTGAACAAGTGTACTTTTGTGTAGGACACTCATGTAATACTGGACTATTACTATAGATTTTATCTATAGTTGGGACTCTGGTAGCCTAGTGGTTAAGGTACTAGACTATGGACCAGAAGGTCCAGGGTTCAAATCCCACCTCTGCCACAGTTGGGTTCCTAAACAAGGGTCCCTTAACCCACAATTGTTTAGTTTGTAAGACTGTATTAATTGTGCGCTCTAGATAAGGGCGTCTGCTAAATGCTGTAAATGTATCAATTGCTAAAACACAAAACTCTGTTGCACATTTCACCTAGTTAGTCACAACAGGTTCACCCTTTTGACAGAACCTTAAGCACATTTCACCTCTTATGACACAATTTGCAAACGTATTTTCACCCACTAAAACACATTTTGCACTTTGATGCACTTGGGTTGCATAATGTTAAGAACAGGTAGCAAAAGTGAAACTCTAATAAAGCATAGGTGTCACAACATAAAGACAGTCACACTAAATTGATCACACGTGACAAATGATGTGAAGAAACTAATATAAGCCAGTACAAGGAGGCCCAGTCGTAGAAGTTTCACTATGGATAGAAACAGTCAGAGAGGCAGAGTAAGGGGAAGAGGTGGAAGAGGAGGAACGAGACAAAGAACGATAATTTCCGATGAAATACGGGCAACCATCATTATCCATGTTCTTGTCCATGGATTGACTATAAGGAAAGCAGGACTTCTAGTTCAGCCCAACCTGAGTAGATTCACTGTGTCCACCATAGTCTGAACATTCAAGAGGAGAACAGGTAATTGCTTTATTTATTTCTTATGTTTACAGTATGATTCAATACATATATGTGAAAAGGTGTTTCATAACATGAATTTACTAAAACATTTGTAGGAATTGTGCTGCATGTAATATTTTGTAACGGCATGTTCTTTTGTAGAATCGCAAGACTGCCACATCAGGGGTGGAGGACGTCTATGCTGAACCCATATCAAGAGACTCTCTTTGTTGACATAGTCCGTCAGAACAATGCAATCACACTGCGTGAAATACAGCAGAGAATCATTGACGACCATGTCAACTACGAAGGCATCAACAGTATCAGCCTTTCCACCATAGATCGTGTCCTAAAATGCAACAGAATGCGGATGAAGCAACTGTACAGAGTACCCTTTGACCGCAACCATGGAGCAAAGATTCCAGTGTGTACAGATAGGTGTTCAATACTGCAGTGTACTCCACAACACCAGTCTTTCTTTCTATACCACTTACAAAGCTTTATGTATTTTTTCATATAGAATGTTTCAACTGGATTCCTTAGACCGCCCACATGAATATATTGATATGGATAAAGCTGGTTCAGTATCGCCAAAAGGAGGAGAGGCAGAAACGTGATTGGCCATTGTTGCAGTCCCTGGCCAGCGTGGTAGCAATGTCACATTATGTGCTGCCATCAGCAATCATGGGGTTCTTTACCATCATGCCACATAGGGACCATACAACACTCAACATCTCTTGCTATTTTTGAGTGATCTTCGTGATATTGGGTTAGGGCGTGAGCAGCAGGATAATTAACATGCAGGGAATCCTGTCTATGTCATTGTGTGGGACAATTTTCACCATGCCGTCCAAATCAGAGAGTGGTTCAATAGCAACCAAGATTTCCTAAATCTTTTTCTTCCACCATACTCCCCTTTCCTTAACCCAACAGAGGAGTTCTTCTCTTCACGGCGTTGGAAGGTTTATGACCGGCAACCCTACACCAGGGAAAATCTACTGCAGGCCATGGAACTGGCCTGTAACGACATAGGTGTGGATGTGATGAGAATGTGGCCTGTGATGTAGATGAAGTCCTGTGTCCTGTGACTCAGCACAAAGACATGATTCTGCAGTAGAGTAGACAGTGTATGCACTTCTGTTGTAATGCATTTCTTAGTGTGTATATATATATATGTTTTGAAACAGCATTTTCCTTTATTGACAAAGATTATTTTGACAGCTTCATGATCTGATCACTGCATTTTCCTTTTTTCGGTGTGTAATGACTGTTTAGGGATTGTTTTTTCATTTTGATTGACTCAAGACCTGATTTGATAACATTGGTTGGTTTTGAGCACTGCTTGAACTGTTTTGAGGCAATAGTTTGGTTTTGCAGGAAGAGTCAGATGTTTTGTGAATCTAGCTTGTGAATTGGGTTTTGTGTTTACAGTTTGGAGAAATGGATGCATGGTTTCAGGAAATGTGTCTTGGCAATTCAGAAAAACTGTAATACAATACTATGAGACCAGTGTTAGGGAGCCTACCTTGCGCCGCGGAGCTGTCCGTCTTGTCCACCATCGTCTGCCATTAAGGAGCGATCAGTAAAGCGGCTTTTTATAGTCCAACCAGCTAACGACGTGACAACACACACCTGGAACCTTTTCTATTTAAGAACCGGTCCCAGTCCTGTAGGTTGCCACGTCGTTTTGGTTCACATGTGAGATTGCTCGTACAGTTTGCCCGTATTGATCACGTGTGCAGTTCGCTAAAGAGTTCAGCCCTGGCTTAACGTGTCCACCATAGCAATAGCCGGTAACATCCCGGGGCACTTATAGCCAACCGATGAGTAGGAGGGGAACCTCCGAGGTGAATTAGCTATCCAGGGATAGACTCAGGGTTTCCCCCGCTCCTAAGCTTCACTCGACGCTATGTCGAGCTTCCCTTCAGTCGGTCGCGCAGCTCTGTTTGGGACTCGCTTTGACTCCATTTCTTTGTGCTCAGAGCACATTTGAGCCTGTGCTCGCCCCCTGGCGGATCGGACCGCTCCACGGCCGATTCGCTCCCTTTTCAGCTGGCAATTTTCCTCATTTGGGGGGAAGTATAACCACTTGCATGGCCGCGTAGGCTGTTTTTTTTAAGAGTCCTTAAATCGGACCTTCGGCTCTTCAACCACTTCCTACCCATCTACATCTCCATCCTGTTCAGCCATTCACCTTGGGAAAAACAATCATCCACGTCTCCACGACCTCTTTATTCCATCTCTTTTCATTTCTATATCGTGGGGAGCCTTTTCCGTTATCCCGCCTTATTTGACGTCGTTCATTCCCTTTACCCTGCATCTTTACCCCCCTTTTCACAATAACAAGAAAGACGAATCGACACTGATGACGCCTATGAAGTCGACAAAGAAAAATTCATATTGCTTGCATAGAGGGCCATAAGGCAGAGACATAATTGGCTTTTGTTTGTTTAATGCTTTATCTGTATCTTACGTTCACATAAAACTTCAAGCTAATTAACAAGGGTAAGAAGTTATGTAGGCTGCAAGGCTTTAGCTCTCTCACACTCTCTCTCAGAATATCCAAACATCTTTCGTGCTCCTAACAAAAGGCTTTTGAAATGACTTTGGAAATTACGAATAGATTAATTTCAGAAATTGCAGTGATTAATTCAGAAAATATTTCTCCCACAAATTAGGTTTTTCCACCAACCTCAAATGCATTTAATGAGACACGCATCACAGTTGGTTTCAGGTGATCTCCTTCAGCCCAAAGCATTCTGTATTTTCATTAGGTTTGATGTATTTTGTTACAAAAAAGCACAAACAAGCTATTTTTTCATTAATTCTTTAAATTACAAACAGCCTCAAGAAAACAAACATTTACTCCTTTTTATTTGTCTGTCTGTCTTTTTTCACATTTTGTCCCTGCTATTCCTAATTAGTGTTTAAAAATTCCGGCAGTTATCACTAGAGAACACACAAGAGGTTATGTTCATTAGAGAACAATGTAAAGGGGCAAACAAGTATGCGGAGAAACAGATGGAGTACAGATTTGTACTACAAAGTGTGTCTATATGGAAGTGATAAAATAAGTGTAGAAGAAAGAAGGACAGTAAGTTGACACCAAAATGGTATCTGTGCACAATTAAGCTTTTATCAGACTTCAAACTGTATCACACTTGTTCTAGTAACAAAAATAATCAAACCAACAAACTAAGGCTGAGGCTAAAAACTGTCAGCATGTTTGGTAATCTTGAAATACTTTAGAAAAGACTCTATATTCAGTTCTACAGTGGTCTGGACTGCAGTGCTTAATGTAAAATATCAAGTAAGGGAACATTTAGCGTGCCGTCCGGCATGTAGGTGTAAACCTTACCTGCACCTGTCACTTTAAGACAGTGCTAAACATCAAATAGAGAAAAAGAGTTAACTTTGATACTAGGTTCAAACTGCTGATATCTATAGACTTAATAATTAAATTAAACCTGTAATTACCACCCCAAACACCACAATCAAAAGACTGAAAGTTTAAGATGATGTATTAAATAAACATGAACATTCACAGACATCACAACGAAGTATATCAAGTTGAAGGGGCACCAGCATAATCCAACATCGGTGTCATTAGTTCGAAGTTGGTTGGAACAATGTGTGATTCAACTATTTCAAACAAACGAAAAAAACTCAGGTATATGAAAAACTTGTTCCAAAGTTCAATTGAGTGCAAAGAATGAAACGGAGGTCAAAAACAATAAAGGAATTCACTGTGTCCTACCACCCACCTTAAAAGTTAGTGTCCAAGGGAATGATGGAATACAGAGGTCGTGGAGACGTGGATGATTGTTTTTCCCAAGGTGAATGGCTGAACAGGATGGAGATGTAGATGGGTAGGAGATGGTTGAAGAGCCAAAAGTCCGATTAAAAAAAAAAAAAAAAACATGTAAATGGTTATACATCTTGGCCCATATTCAACCATGACTGCTTTACAAGCATTCTACTAATTTGCATTAGAGCTATCATCACAATTCAATAAACAGAACATTAAATAGTTTATTCCCGGCTGGTTTTAACGAGAGTACTAAACTAATCTTCACTTTGTTCTTGCATTCAACCCTTTACCAGCAAGCTAGAATACTAACAGATCATACTGATTATTACTCACCGGAAAATCAATTATTTATAATCCTAACAGTTCGGCGACATACAGTGTGAACACTTTGACACTATTGACTTAGTTCCAGTCGTTCAAACTTAATTTTATTAAGTAAAAATGCACGTTTTCAAAAGCTTACCTTTTTTTGGCATCTACAAGTCACGCATCGCCCATAAAAGCACAAGGGCCAGGTTGTATCACATTTTGCACACCGTTCAAAATGTGTCACCACTTCCCACCTGCATTAAGGGGACAGTAACACATAAAGAGGTGACTTTAACACGGCTTAGCAACATATTTTTACTGACCCTTCCTAATGAAAAATTATTATATTATGCGGTTTTAGAACAAATGAAACTGGGGTTTAACGAATCTGGGTTACATAGTCATTATTTAAAAAGATCCCGGAATGTATAAACAGTTCTTATAGTGCAACACGTAACAAAGTAGCCTTTTTTTTCTAACCTTACCACCCGCATACTCTCCTGACTCTTGAGTTTGCGGTGCATTGATGATCCAATTATGCTTTCTTCCCCTCTCTATCTCTGCAATTCAGTACATCACTGCACTCCCACCCAATCGCTGCAGTCCTCTGATTTTAACCATCTCTCTGTCCTTAGGTTCAGGCTCTTTCCTCCATGAGTGGGAGATCCTTTGCTGCTTCCACCCTCTGGAACTCTCTTCCTTTGTCTGCTCAGCCTGCTTCCACTCTCCTGGAATTTAGTTTAGCGTAGGCTAATGAAGAACTGAAGCTGGATTTTTAAGTTAGACCGTCTATGTGTTATATCAAATACAATTTGACCCGTTCTATTTCATTGTCAATCTGCATTTAACTGTGTTTATAAAAAATAAAATAAAATTAAATAAATAAAATCAAAAATGTAAGAAAGTATAGGGACTTTGAGTTTGTTTTTGCTATAGCTTTGGCAAACACGACAAGTCATCTAGTGAAAATTACTAGTCGTGCAACCTAGTACATGCACAGCTTAATAAAAACTTAAAATCACATCAGTTTACATGCATAAGGCACTGGCTAACATCTGCACTGCTTTTAGTAACAACCTAAATTCATCTTTAAAAGCATGGGGTGCTGGGTTCTATCTGCATAGCTTTCCATTCAGCTTGAATCACATCAGTTTAAATGAGCGAGGCACTGGCTTACATCAGACCTGCACTTAATAAGAACCTATATCCATTTTAAGGGCAGGTGGGATGGAGGCTTGGTGGGTAGCACCGCTGCCTCACAACATTCGATCCTTTCTGTGTGGAGTTTGCATGTCCTCCACCCGGAGTACTCTGATTTCCTCCCACAGTCCAAAGACATGCGTGTTAGGTTAATTGGTGTCTCTAAATTGTCATTGACTGGTGTATGTAAAACACCCCAGCCGTGTAAATGGAAATAGCTGCACGCCGGTCACAAGCCCGGATAAATGGGGAGAGGTGGAGAAAGCAATGGCAAACTGCTCCACTATCCTGCTGAAATACTTCATGGATCACATCGATTAAAGGTAGAAATGTGTGGAGATCGATGATCCATCAAGTGACCGAGAGTCGGCCGCAACTGTACGGTAAATCCAATCCAGCATCCATTTTAAATGCAAGAGGTGCTGGTTTATACAAGGCTTGAGCAGATCTTAGTTCCAGCACCACACACTTAGAGCTCAGCATAATTCTACTGGTCTTCATCAACATAACCCAGTCACACCAGTGTGCAGTAACTCCCTCCATCGTTTGGTCATTAGGAGACGATGTACTTCCAGACTTCCCACTGAGGACTTATTTTATAATCTATTTTGTTTTGAAAAGGAATTTTATTACTAATTAAAATTTTATTATTTTTCTGTTATTGATTTAAACTGTTACTTACCTAATTTAGCAATACTTTAATATACTTTTAAGTATTTATTATATTAACATCTAGGCTACCCATGGAGGATGGGTATCCTGTTGAGTCTTGGTCCTCCCGAGGTTTCTTCCTACTACTTTCAGGGAGTTTTTCCTTTCCACTGTTGCCCTAGGCTTGCTCAATTTGGGATTGGCCTTTGAAGATAATATAATATTGTAAAGCTACTTTGAGACAATGCTCCACTGTAAAAAGCACTATATAAATAAATTTGAATTTAATTTAATTAAATCTTTCCTCATCAACTTCCTTACAAAAGTCTCACAAAATGGCCTAAATCACTCCTTGCCTTTGTTTGATTGGTTTCATTTTCTCAACACTTTGTTCAGTTCTGGCAGTTTTGTTGTTTTCTGTGTCGGTTTGGGCGTTTTCTTTCTTTTCAAAGGATGCCTTTCAAACATTTTTTTCTTGAGCATTTCCCACACATATTACACTACCACCAACCATTTACAAAGATCTAGCCATTCTTAAAGAGAATCGAGATAATAACCCAAAGTGCAGCTAATAGTATTCTGAGCTGATTAATGCTGCGTGTAAATGGGCCTCGCCTCTGCTGAAGATACAGCTCATGCATCACCTGCCCTCTAGCAGCCACTGTTACACTTACTGTTTCCAGCACAACAATACTTAGATGCTCTTACTGGAAAGTTAATTTACAGGCCTCTGATCAACCGACAGCCTTTATAACCGCAAAAGTTTACTTCTATAAAACAGCGAGGTGGCAGAACCTAAGCAGAGAGAGACTTAAGGTTTTTAATCAGGGCCTTAGGGTTTTATACAAGAGTGACTGGAAAGCCTTGAGAAGTCTGCTAAGGCTGTGTTAGGTCTTCATAACAGAAGAAAATGGCTAATCTCTCGGTGGACCATAGCAAGTAAGGGTTGTCGCACAAACAAATTTGCCAGCACAGGCAAAAACCAAAGCTTTTCCTCTCTCTCTAAAGGGTAATGTAAGCTAATAAAATTCCCAAAGTGTTATGATATGTGGTCAGACCCAAGTATGCGGGGACCGAAGGAATTCCATGGCGTATAATAATAATGGGGAAATAATATAGAAACAAACTAAAAAGGGGGAAAAGGCAGAGCAAAAGCTTCCGAACATATGAAAACCAAAGGGAAAAAAGGGGTGCTGTTGTGTTGCCTCCTGGAGTGGGAGCAGCACGCGAACAGATCGCGATAGACGCCGTTACACAAAAGGGTGGACGTGCAGTGAGTACGATAAAGCTCTGATTTGGGATGTCCCAAATCGCGAGGCATGGAGGGACTCACCAGAAGGTGAGCATGAGCTCGGGCACCCATATAGCGTGGGTGCAAATAAATTGCGGAAGACAGAATGTCAGAATGTCGAGGTGTGTGCGCGTACACGTGTGCGCACCGGTGGTCGGGTGTGCGGGAAGTGTGATGACCTGGCACCGAACAATTCTAGAAACCGCACTTATGTAACGGGAGAAGCAGGTGTCCATTATCAGGTTGTAAATTAAGCACCAGATATAAACCACCTCAGCGATTGCTCTGTAATGGCAATTTACAATATGCTACACTGAGCAGCTAAGGCTTTCTACACAATACTGCTCGATATCCTTTATATTCAGAACCGCTCTTAAGAACTTAGCCCTAGAGTTCCAAATTGGAGCTTGGCCTACAAGAAATACCAGAAGACTTAAAATGGAGCATTGACTTCCGCTACCAAAACTGTGTAATTGCTCAGTGGTTAAATCTTCAAAAATGAAAAAACAGAGAAAGATTTTGCCACAGGATGTCCAGCTCCTTGACCTAATGCCGGTTATAACATAAATAATGAACTGACAGAGGCCACAGAGAGGATCTTGACTGATATGGAAAGATCCTCTGTTACTTCAGACGTCCAGTAACATTATAGCAACATGTCCAGTTAATTAGCAGCACAGCAGTGGCACAACCCCACACCTGTAGTCTCAGTTTCTTTGGGAGTGTTTATCCAGCTTTAGCAGGTGCAGCTGCAGATAAGCTTTCTTTCAGATTTTTTTTCATGTATTGACAGTCTCCCAGCCAGGCGAGCAGCTGATTGCGAGCAGACCTATAATCTAGGCACTGATTCCACCCTTCCTCCTCCAAGAAATCAGCTACTTTTACACATTCATGTGCTGGCAGGAATTGGAAAACCAAGTGAGCTGATTCTAAATGAAGATGTGGAAATGCAGCTCTGGCTAAAAAGCAAGATGGTTTCACATTTCACTTCTTTACTGATCAGGGCTATTCAGGCAAAATTTTACCAGTTACACGACAAAGGGGTGCCACTGTGTTAGCTCTGATCTTGTTTTAATATTTCAGTCAATTCAAAGTGATTCAGTTCTATTTGTGAAACTTTTGTAGCTCTTAAGAAAAATTTGTCACAAGGCCAGCTTACAGGTTAGTGGTGGCTAAAAGTACTGAACTATTGATCGAAAGGTTGAGAATCCAAATCCCTACATCACCAAGCTGTTACCGCTGGGCTCTTGGGCTCAGTGGATTGCATCCTGCCTCTGTTGGAAGCTCCTGTCAAATGCAGAAATGTAGACAGCTCTCTTTTCATACGTCCCATAATACAGTTAAGCGCCCTGTAAAGACTAAATTACGTTCTATAAAACAGGGTGTTGACCGAAATGGTCGGTGAACAGTCTTTTCCATAGTCACAGTCTTTTTCTACTGTAATGCAAATATAAAGGGTATTTTTTACAAGAAAACTATGTGCAAATGATACCATCTATACAGCAGACAGCAACTACTGAAATCTAAACTGTACTACGCATCACTCCCTCAAGAAAATACACAACATAGTAGTTCTTCAGTTACAAGCACGCATGAGCAACCACACAGTGTAGAAACAAGATATAAATGTGAACGAGGGAAAATAAGGAGTAATAAATATACCTCTCTGGCTGCCAATTACAAAAAGGGAATTAGTCTACTTGAAATAACATTTCCAGAACAGATAATGCAGTATCACTTTTTAAAAACTTTAAATCTTTAAGCAGGTAAATCCAGCATAGTGTGGCACTGTAAAGAAGTTTCGACTTGGGTGCCAATACAGCAGTTTACAGCTCTGTGCTCATGATGGTTTCTGTGACCTTCTATCCAGTCTCAGTCATGTATATAGCCTCAACCAAATGGCTGCAAATCATACTCGAGTATCAGAGAACTGATTCAGTAAGTGTAGAGTTAAGTACTTTTTGGGAAAGGCGTAAACAGCTTTAAGGCAGAGGTAGTATTAGTGAAGGATTATCCATGCGCAGTGCTGCTAGCAACTTGGTCCATCAGCAGTGCTCTTTAATTCATGACTTACAAAAACCCTGACTGCACACACAAAAACAACGTGGATGATTTGGCTTTCCAAAAAGGTAAACCTGTGATCTTAAATTAATATTTTTAATAATTAATATTAATATTTTTTATTTATTGGCTGCATCTACAGAATGTGGGATTTGACAAAGAAAAGAGCAGGAGGCCCTTTTACTTTAAACTCATTTAATTATGAAGTCAGTTGTTAACCTTCAAACTTACTCACAGTCACTTTATTATCTTTAGCTCCTTGTTGTGGAATTGTGCCACGTATAATGATGTAGATGGGCTTTGTAGATCTATAATTACGGACTGTAGACCAGCCATTTCTCTGCATCCTTTGTTAGTCCCCTTTACTCTGTTCTCTAATGGACAGGACCCCCACAGATCAGGCAGTGTTTGGGTCGTGGACAGTCACGCTGATGTGATAGTGGTGCCTTAGTGTGTGTTGTGCTAGTATGAGTGAACCAGCAGCACTGCCACTGAAGTGTTTACCCCTAACCATTAAAGGTGCAGTAGCTCATGCAGGACAACCATAACATGAACTGATAAGCATTCTGAGGCAGAGGCTGAGAAAGTATCCTAGATGCTGTAAGGGAGGGGTTATTTTTCTGCCTTGGGAACAATCAGATATGCTGGACTCATTTATTGTCACTATTAAGCTGAGGTTCACTGATGCATGCAAAAAAGAGTGGTGCTTCAAAAAGGTTTACAGGTTTTGCGTTTCTTTTATTTTTCTACCCAGCCTCCTTCCTCCTGCGTTCACACACTTTGCTGACCTGTCTAAAAGCAGCAAACAGTAAAGAAAGCCTGACTGTGAAATGGTGACAATCGAAGCGTACGTGGTTCTGACAGTGATGAGGCCCAACGCTGAGTGCAGTAGCTAAGGGACTGCCTTAATTCCCTTCTCTCTGACACAGAGGCTACCATGCTCGTGTTGATTCTCTTAGGATTGAGAATCTGAGACTGCTCAATTATATTTTCGAGCTACAAAAACAGGGAGCCTGGAGATCAAAACGTCTTGTCAAACTAGTTTCAAAACCATGGGCATTTCTCTAAAGTTCTCTAAACTCACCTTCAGTGTACAGCCTTCAGTGTAGAACCACAAAGCCTCTGAAAATACTTGGATTGCAGCCTTCACTCAGATTCACCTAGATAATGTTGAATAAAGGTCAGGGTTCTGTGCCAGACGAAAAAAAAAACAGAAAACAGAGACGGACCATTACCAGGTTGCTTACTGCCTCCAAGACTGTGATTCTCTGTTCATTCAGCAGGTGTTGCAAGGTTGCATTAGTACCAGTTTTCTGTCATTCAGACCTAAATTAGATGTATACACGGTATTTTTTATTTCCTATTATAATTCTCATGACTCAGATGTTAAAGCTAATGGATGTTGTTGAGTGGATGTTAAACGCTGAATATGAATGCCATTTGCTTCAGTGTGGCCTGTTACTGCTTGGCTGAATTACTGCTGCTTCTAGATGCATTGAATACCCAATAATGCTGGAGTAGACCCATGGACTTTTGATAGACTTTGGTAAAGTGGAATTCTAACTGTGCTAAAGGCCTATGCTTTTCTCTTCATCTATGGCGATTGCATGGTTGCATGCTTGGTGACTTTCAGTGACGTTCAAGGCAGCTGCTCACATACGTTTATTGTGAATTATTATGGCATCACAGTGTGGCGTATTACACTTTATCAGAAGAAGTACTTTAGTATCCTGGCCCAGAAAAATAATCACAATAATTACTTCTAAATAACAAAAAAAACAGATTAAAAATTTATCTTAACTTTGTTGGAACTGCGCTCTTCATTTATTTAACTCTGAATAAAACATATGCTTTTATGCTAAAAGCTCTTCACTTATTTCTTGTGAATAAAGGGGTGAGACGGATGATTTCGAGGTCAGCAGTAAGAAATGCTATTATAAGGCCATGACTACAATGCCTGAAAATTGCCTGAATAAAAGCAGTTTTCTCCAGGTACTCCCATTTTGCTCCCATGTTCCAGAAACATTCAGAGCTGGCATGTCTAAAGTGTCCCAGTGTGAGGCGATTGAGTATGTGTGTGTGTGCACCCCGTATACTCTATATACACAAATAAACTGGATGACAGCCAACATTTTTTGGCTGATGTGTTCTGTCAGCTCCCATCATTTTTTCTCTTCTTATATTCGATACCTAAAGGGGTGTGGTAATTAGGTGACTTACAGCTAATGGCTGTTGATTGGCAGCTTATTTTGATAATCAGATGACATGAATGTGCTCTTAAGCCAGGCATAAATTGTGCAATTTTGGAAATCTTGATCTTTGTCTGTATATTTGAATCTGTACATGTTCACACACAGCCTTTACACAGAGTTTTGCTTACATACATAGTACATACATACATACATACATACATAGTTTAGCAGAATATAGCACAAAACAGAAGAGATGTGGGCCTGTAGATGGAATTCATCAATAGCTGATAGAAGGGATAGGGATTAATTTATCAAACCTTTATTAAGCTCTATAATACAGAGTTACATTCACAATTACCACTTAAAACTGTACAAAATAGAAGCCTCATGTTAATCATGTCCAGAAGTGGTTTCAACTTCTGAGCTCTGAGGCATCTAGGGATGGGCCATCACACAGTGGAAATGGTGACAGTGCTCAGACAAATCTTCTTTTTTTAAAAGTAATGAACACTGTGCACCAGACCAAATACAAAAAAGGACCGTCCAGACTTATCAGCAACAAGTCCAAAGCCAGTTGTGTTGGGCAAGTGCCTTTGGAAAAGATAATTTACACATCTGTCATAGCAGCATTAATGCTCAAAGGAATTTGCATTCTCTATACTGTTCCAGCTTTTTCTACTTTGGGGTTATAAGAATGTACATGAAAGATATACAAAGAAGAAACTTGAATGTTTGTAGTTGGTAGGCTATACCTTAACACATTTGAATGTGTGTGTGTGTGTGTGTGTGTGTGTGTGTGTGTGTGTGTGTGTGTGTGTGTGTGTGTGTGTGTGTGTGTGTGTGTGATCTAATTACGATTTTTCAATTAGTTAATAGAGAAAAAACTTTTTTCACGTTTTTTTCCAGCTTAAACTATTGATAATTAATCGGTTTAGCAAATGAATCCATGCATAATCATTGAGTGTTATTAGTTGAGGTATAATGTAATTATTTATGGTTCTATTCTCTATGTTCTCTATGGCTCTATGTTCTATTCACAATTCAAAAATCTCGATAACCCCAGTAGCCTTAAACTTGTCTTACTTTCAAAAATCACGATTTTGTTGCACTGAAGCAAAAAGTCTAAATTTATACAGCCTTTGCTTGTTGTTTAGAGAAGGAAATCAGGTGTGGTGAAGAAAATGCTTGGTATAAAACATCAAAACCCTGTGAGAATTGTCTGAATGCTCCGTTACCTCGTAGGTCTAGCATGGGGCAAAATGAAAGCTGCCACCCTCCCTGAAAAAAAGCTTCCACAGCAAGAACTGAAGTGGGTCAGTAGTTATGGAGCTGCCAGAAGAGAAATGAACTGAAGAGTCCAGAGGGTTATTCAGTGTCATATCCACAAGATGGATGCTGCGTTCTACATGTTTTGTAAATGGAATTTGTTAGGCTCAATTCCTGCAGGCTTTTTTCCTGCCAATCAGACCATCAACAAAATGAGACTTGAGATATGGGAGAAATTTCCTCAGACTGCTGTATAATTAAGATGCATAAATGATTGTCAAAATCAAGAATCGAGAATGGATCAAATTAAAATCCAAATCCGGATTGAATTAGTAGCGTAATTGCAGTGACTGGTCAGGTCAAGTGACAGCTTAAAGCTGACCACATTTTAAAGGGAATGTAAAGTGCTGCCATGCTTCTAATCAATTAAAGCAGTGTTGAGAAATGCTGGCAAGAGCATATGGATAAATGGGTTTGACCATGTCAGCTTTACCAATTACTAAATAGGTGCATAAAGCCATGCAGGTTCCAGATTAAACAATTTGGCCCATTATTTAAAGCAGTAGAAAAAGTGTGGGTGTGTCCCAATACTTTTAGCCAGATGTGGGTTTGTGTCCCAGGACTTTTAGCAGGGGGCGTCATGTGGCTTTGTGTTCTAATACGTTTGTCTTTGTGTGGAATGTGAATCTGAAGGTTCCTTGAATGCATTTGTATGGAAGATTATTTATTTGTAAATGTAAATCTATTAAAGATGAATGATTTCAAAAGCACATTGCACATCACTCTGCATAATATCTGCTGTGCTAGATGAATTGTAAGTGCTGATATTCAGTCATTAATTTGTTTTGTATTTGTTTAAAATGCAGCAGATATGAACACTACATTCACATTCAGCCAACAATCAGACTCATTTAGCAAGTTTAAGACCTGGGGCTGTACCCCTTATTCCTCACTTCACCACTGCTAAGGACCATTAATCCACCTCCTACACTCTTTACAGTTGGCACTATGCCTTGAGGAAGGTAGCATCCCTCTGACATCTGCCAAATCCAGATTAACTTTCTAGTGATGGTGTGAATCACTCCATCACTGCTAAACACTTCTTAAACTTGAGATCTAGCGAAGAGAAATCTTAATTTTACAGCATACAATGTCATTTGAGCAACTGTAAATGTTTATGTTAGTGCCCTTCCCCAAAAACAAGAAGCAATCCTCTGTTCTGATCTGTTCGATATGTCTGCATGAATCTTGTGTACAGAAATGAAAGAAATGCAAAAAAAAAAACACCAGTAAGTCACTGTTGGGTCTCTGAGCAAGTCCTTTAACCCACAATAACTTCTAAAAATGTAGTAGTTGTAAGTTGCTTTGGATAAGGGTGTCTGCTAAATGATATCCACGTAAATGCAATGTAAATCTTACAGCAGTGAAAAAATGTATTCCTGAAGAAAAGCCAAAAACATTCATTGTGTTTAGAACACTTTCCAAGAACCTATAAGAATAATAAGCCTGCATTATCTTCCTCTAAAGATCAATAGATATTATTCTTTTGACAAATAGTCCAATTTCCAGCCATAAACACTTTATGACCAAGATGGAAGCTTAAATTTGATTTACTCGCATTTCCTTATACTGGGTTCAGTTACTACTTTTTCTTTTCACTCCAACCTACGAGTGTGTAATATGTAAAACGTTTGATATATATACTGCTCACAAAAATTACAGGAAATTTATTTGCCCAGTCTTTGTGAGCAGTACACACACAAAAAATTTACATACACATATATATATATATATATATATA
>JAUZST010027397.1:0-30210 GCA_034779995.1 Parotocinclus haroldoi | reverse complement strand
TATTGTACAACTGAATAATAAATTATCGTATACAATTTTTTAAGTTTAAAAAAATGTGTGATACCTTTTATTTATACTGCTTAGGCAAAAAAAAAAAAACAAATGTGATTCTCGAAAAAAATGACACTGTGTTCGAAAACCGTAAAGCTAATCTTAAATGCATAGCAGCTAAAGATAGCTTTACGCAAGATAGTGTTATTATTTATCATTTATAATTTACACAAACGAATCTGCACTGAGCTTGGCTTCCTTTCACAATATACATGATTCATTCCAGGCAGGTCAGAGCTAGGCTAGCTGTTTATTCCTTAATATTTTATCCCGTTAAAAAAAATCATCCAGAGCATAGATCACTAACGTAGCTATGAAGAATAAAACTTTTTAACATAAAGTTGAAGTACGACTCAGTGGACCAGGAGAAACTATTTCTCCATGTTAGGTCTAAAGTTGAACATCGGTGTTGACACCTAATAAAGAAACAGCAACCTCAAAAGCATGCTGTTTTTTTTTTTTTTGGCTACGTCTGTCAAGGTTCGTATTTACAGAAACTTTACACGTAAGCGAGGCAAGCCTCTGTTTTCCAAGCGCAGGACTGCAGCAGTGTCATGTACTTCAAATCGTTTGGTGCTTTGCTTGGTCTTAGCTTACTATTTTTAAAAAATGATGAGGGAATTATACATTTTTAAGTGCTAACAATTTTCTAAACAGTACAGTTACGTGTCCTGTGACATTTGTACATTCAGAACATTGAATGTAAAACAGACAACAGTGTTTTCGTAACATTTATCAACAGACTTTTTAATCCGTCACATTTAGCACTCGATCGTTCCTCCGGTCGATCATTCCACCGATGGGGTGCCATTCCTGTCCCCAAAGCGTAAGAAACGTTTTATTATTAAGCAAGGTGTCCTGCACAATGACACAATTGCAAATTTTAAGGAATTGTATACAATTAAAACATTAATAAAAGCTACCTATCCAACACTGAATAATAATCGTTGTTAGCTGTCCCTGAGCTCTAATATTAAACTTTACTATTAAAATCTTATTTTATCATAAGAAATAACATACTAGTTAGTTAATTGACTTAAAAATACAAATTTTAGTCAAATCAGGGAGCAAACCACATAGCCACATGTTCCATAGCAAGCTGGATCTTCTGAGGACCAGAGGAAGATCAAAAGTAAGTTCTACCTAATTTTCTTCTGTTTATTTGATGCTATTTTCACTCAGTCTCAATCTCACATCCTGTTCCCGAAATGAGTTCAGTAATGCTATTAGTATAGATGACATGGGGCTACATTTTTACATTTTTGTTAATTCTGTGCTCAGTCCTGCTACCGATACACTACTCACAAAAATAAGGGGTATTTCAAAATGAAATACATTTTTGTAATCAGTGTGTATAGAAATATACAACAGAAACATTGACCAATAATCATTAATATTAGTATTAGAATAGTTCAATATGTGTAGTGTTAAATTTAGTGTTAAAAAACTATAGAAAATGAAGTAAAATTTTTAGTGAGCAAATGGCACCCATTCGGCAGAATGACTCTCCCAATTTTCAGTTTGTTTGTTTTTTCTTTTCCCTACAGTATGGCTTGTCGGATTGGCTAGTTACCTTCGAATGCTTAGAAGAAACTTTTTGGCTTTGATAGTACAGGCTTAACGGTGTGTGTCTGATCTATGTTGTGTGTTCAAGAGATGGTCGACAAGACTCGGTGAGAAGGCGCCGGCGTTGCTAACGTTAGAGAGCAGGTTCAGGGTGAACATGCTAGCAGTTAATTTACAGAGCGTAAGTATTTGGCGCAGGAAAGTGGGAAAGATGCAGGAAACAGAGGAAGTTTTACGGTTTTCTTCCTTGTTGGTTTGCCCGTTAAACGATAGTGAAGCTCAAGATTCACTGTTGCACTGTGATGAAATACAAGCTTCAGCCTGTACCAGCCCTTCTGCAGAACCTTCTCCTGGAGCTTGTGCATTAACATTGTGCAGACCAGAATGGGACTCTGTGGCTGCAGGGTTGGCGATACCACTGCAGGCCTCAGCTGGAGCTTGGGCATTTTCTTGAGCTCCTACTGCAGGGTTCGGTGCCCCAGTAGAGGTCACAGCGGCAGAGTTACTGTGCTGGTTCTCTGGAGCTCTCAGACGCTTCATGATGGTCGTAACACGCACAGCTTTCTGGAGTTCAGAAATCAGAGCCATTAAGACATACATTTAAAAGGATATTTTGCAAATATTTGGTTTATAATTGAGAAGATGAGAAATATACAATAGATAGTTAGATTAGAAACATACAATAGAAAGATAGATAGATAACAAATATATGATAGATAGATAGATAACAAATATATGATAGATAACAAATATATGATAGATCGATAGATGGATAGATAGATAGATAAGAAATATTAGATAGATAGATAGATAGATAAGAAATATTAGATAGATAGATAAGAAATATTAGATAGATAGATAAGAAATATTAGATGGATAGATAAGAAATATTAGATAGATAGATAGATAGATAGATAGATAAGAAATATTAGATAGATAGATAGATAGATAAGAAATATTAGATAGATAGATAGATAAGAAATATTAGATAGATAGATAGATAGATAGATAAATAGATAAGTAAAGAAATATTAAATAGATAGATAGATAGATAGATAAGAAATATTAGATAGATAGATCGACGGTTTGATAGATAGATAGACTGATAGATGGATGGATGTGATAGATAGATAGACTGATAGATGGATGGATGTGATAGATAGTTATATCAGTTGTTACCTTCCACTTAGCTTTGGCAAAGTTTTTCTCCATCTGTGCACACACATTCTCTTTAATGTTTTTGTCTGAGGCGGCATTACCAGATATCCTGTAAACAAACAAAAAATTACATTTTTTAACTCCAGAAGAGAGTGTGGAACAAGAATCTGAAGAGGGTCTCCGTACCAGTCGTGGTTGATGGCTTCCTGAGCTGTGAGTCTCTGATCCTGATCCACTTCCATCAGACGTGACACTAAGCTTTTAGCTTAAAATAAACAAACAATATTAAAATCAATAAACGCAAACATGTTATTAACTACTAATAGATTAAATAACACAAAACATTTAATTGGTCGCAGATCGCAAAATGTGCAATTTCACAAACCAAATCAGGGACCTTAAGCGACGTATATCTGTCCATGTGTACAAATAAGAGCAAAACAGACTTGCTCAAACTGGAGAGAAACTACAGGGGGGCTATAGTAGAGATGCCTACACCTCACATGGGTTTAGAGGAATGCTTGGCATGTGACAGAATCTTAGGTTGTGGAACTTGAGAATACAAAGGCTGACTAAATGGTCAGTAGATAGAAACAGTAGATACAGAAATAGAATAAAAAATAAACGAATACATGCTCCTAAAACCACTCATATGAATAATAATTAATTAATTGAATTGTCTGGGAAAGCAAAATGGGTTTAGGTAAATAAGTGTGATTAAAAATAAAATGTCGTTCAATCAATCTGGCCAGAAATATATAACACATAAAAATGAAAGAACTGGAATTTCAAAATACCTAAAAAATTATAAATTTTAATAATAAATAATATATAATAAAACTTAATTTTATTATATATTAGTGCGTCATAAATGCTAAAGCTAACTCTAAAGCGTTAGTACTTTAATAAAGGATAGTACTTATTTAACTACCTAGTATTTGGCAAAGAATAGAAAGAAAACACACATCAATTTATCAGCTGTAGCAAAAATTAGTGTTTTGGTAAATTCACCTGAATCCGAGATCGCGTCCCAGTACGGAGAATCAAACTCATAATCTCCTGCTAGAATTTTACGAAAAAGATTCTTATCATGGTTTTCATAATCATCATCATCAGCTTCATCATAGAATGGAGGATTTCCTGACAGTCTGTCAAAAACACAGAATAGTAATAATTATAGTTATCCCAATAATTCTCAAAACCATAATATTAATAATAATCAGTCTCAATTTCCACCCCCTTTTCTTGGCAAGTTATGATGGCAACAATCCAGGTCTCTCTAAACGTCCGGGGGACATCTTTGAGAGATGCCCAAATCATCTCAACTAACTCCTCTCAGTCTGATGGAGCAGCAGCTTTACTCCCACTGACTGATGACCTCACCCTGTTACAGAAAGTGAGCCCAGCTCTTCTGTCTAGTAATCTTAGTACCTGTGATCTTACTCTTTCGGTCATTACAAAAGGCTTTTGACCACTTGTTGAGAATAGTTACACGAATCAACGGATATGAAAGTTCAGACTTACAGTATGTACATGATGACTCCGAGAGCCCAACAGTCCACTGGTCGCCCATATCTCTGTCTCCCAACCACTTCTGGAGCTAATTGAACAGGAAATTAAGTTCAGATTACTTTCATATTCTGAAATTTCGTTCAACCTGATAAAACAGCAAACAAACGCTGTATTTGTTTAATCCAAGCAGGAGCTATAGATGCTTAAGCAAGTGTTAATCAGGTGTAGCTGATGTTTCCCAGAGATTTGTATGCCAATACATTTCTGCTAATGGAAATAGAACTTTACAAGAGGTGTTTGGGTTTCAAAAGGGATGCATCTGAAGTTATCACTTCGATACAAATTGTGTTCCTATATTACAGTACTCTAATTCTAAAGTAACAGTATTCGGAACACTTCCTTTCCAAACTGTTACTATATGGCTGCATGTAAGTGCTGTATACTGAATACTCGTGGACAAATTTCCACAACAACTTAGCAATCCACAACAGCACATGTTGACCAGATTTGTAAGCACCCCAGACAAAAACAAGAGTCATCGTGCATGTTTAAGATGGGAGTAACTTCAGGCTCCTGCAGATGGCATTGCACGAGAATGATTGGGCTATAAATACCGGCTGGGTGTGCGAGAGGATTTCTGGATTAGGAAGAGGTGGTTCAGTGCAGAGAATGTCTCGTTCGATGTGTGAAAAATGGGCAGTAAATCAGATGATTGGCAAAAAGGAGTGATGCCAAAGGCCATATGTGAAAGAAGGAGCTGACTTTGCAGGTGTATCAAAGCGTGCCATCATATTGCTGTGCCAGCAGTGGAAAAAATTCTAGTCCAAATTTGTGGAGATATTGGGTTATTAGGTTATGCACGCTATTAGGAATGTTTCAGTCACAGGTGACTAATTTATTGTCACATTTATTTATTGTACACTATTATACCAGTACTTTTGTATATAATTGTATATTCACCGGTGAGCCAGAACATTCTTACCACTCACAAATGAAGTAAATAACATTGATGATCTTGTTACAGCTGTACAGGTAAATATGTGGGATATATAACTGATGCTGAGCAAATAGTGTGACACTCTTGGTCAGTAAGTATGCAAGAAAATACTATTTTTTGCAGCGCATTTAAAACCAAAAAAGGATTTGCCCTTCAGATAACCACTACCATGCATTACCAATAAAGTGAGACAGTACTCAGTCCACAGGCCAAAGGTTTAACAGCTGCTGGCTGCTAACCGATGTAGATGGGTCTCAAGTTTTTGTTCTGTAGACAGTGAGAGATGGGACGTCTCTAATGTCTCTTAGCAAACCATTCCAAAGTAATGGTGCAGCAGCAGCAAAAGCATGATTCTCATTTTTTTAGAGATAAGTCACGGGAACTATTAAAAGTGATTGGGACTTAAAGATCTGAAAGATCCTGGTGGTTGAGGCATGTCTACGACATATGGAGGTGCATGGTCAATCAGAGCTTTAATAACTATTAATGCCTTTTTATACTAGATTCTGTAATGCACTGGGAGCTAGTTTTGTACCAGTTAACAATTGAAGCATAATAAGCATTTTGACCTAGTTGAAGACAAGCAGGAGATTTGTTCATTCCAACACATTGTACATTGCGGTTCTCCAGTCTAGATGCCAAAAAGGCATGAAGAACTGTGTTTCCATGTGTGTAAGAAATGTATTCCAAGTATTAAGAAATGATCATAACGTGGAGATGGGTCTAAGCTGGAAGAAGCCGGCTTTGACCACTGCATTTATTTGCTTGTTGAATTTTAATTCTGTTTGAATCGAAAATGACCCCAAGGATGTGCCGAGTGCAGAATAATGGACATATACCGCTCAAAAAAATTAGGGGTTACTTCAAAATGAAATATCCCATGATGAAATATCCTTACATTTTTAAGTGTATATGAAGACCTGGTGGATTTCAAAGGCAAAAAAGTCCCACTTGGTTTGCACCAACAGGGTTGGCACAGAGATACTGCATAATGCTTAAAGGAGGAATGTGTTACAGCACAGCACATCCTGCTGAGTATGGCACTGTGTAACCACCAACCGGTCAGAGTGTTCACCGTGCTAGCCATGTCCACTGACAAAATGCATGTTGGATCTGGAACTTGGTGCAACAGAAGAAAGTCATCTGGTCTTTGTCGTTTTCTTTCACATCACATTGATGACCTAGTAATTGTGGCCTGTGAACGTCAGCGTGATATGGACATCAATTTATGTGTCACCTACCTAAACAACATTGCAGGCTAAGTGGTCTTAATGTTTTGGCTCATCGTTGTATTACTCTTCTAATAATTACAGTGGCTTAAAAGTGTCTGTAAATCTGCTTACCTAGGTACTCTGGAGTCCCACAAGGCTCTTTAATAAGCCCATTCTCAAGCTTTGCCAGGTGAAAATCACTGATGACTATTTTGGAGTGCTTCAGGCGATTGTAATAGACCAGATTCTCCAGCTACATAAGCAGCAACAAGAAAATAATGTGGGGTAACCTGTTATCATTATAAACACCCAAAATTATTACTAGTTACTTAAAGGTGTAGCAATGCATAAACTGCCACGACGTGCACTGTGGAGTGGGCCGATGCATATATATCTATCACATTTTATTATACTGTCATATGTATTGTTTAAATGAATGCCTTTATTGACTTCATTGCCCTTATTGTTTATTGTCTTTTTCAGAAATGTGAAATGGAAGGTTTTACTCTGTTACCATATGGTAAATCTCTGTTTCAGTTAATAAGAAAATGTGCAATGTGTTGCAGTGTTTACACTTTCTATATTTACACTAATGTCTTTTATTAAATGTCTTTCGTATTGTGAATTAAATTGTGAGCAGAGTGTGTACTGTATTGTTAAACGCTAGAGGGCAGTATGTGCCATACCTTCAGGTTGCGGTGTACAATGTAAAGCGAATGCAGGTAGGCCACGGCCTCCAGCACCTGCCGAACAACGTTGCTGGTGTCTCTCTCCGAGTAGTAGCCCTGATCCAGGATCCAATCAAACACCTCCCTGCCTGTAGCGCTGCATGGTAATCAGACAGCAGATTAGTCTTCTTTTATTATTATTCATTTTTAGAAACATGTGACTAATGCTGTTTCGTACCATAGCTTAGGTAAGTCAGATCACTGATCTCAAAACCTTGCTTTATCTTCAACCCACTAAGGAATCTTGGTGACCAGATGTCTGCCCAGGAAAAAATGTACTGTGAAATCTAACAGTAGTGGGCAAATTGCAATAATTCAGGGTACAACTTTATGGTCAAACTGCGAAAGTTCACATTAAAACGGTCAAGCAATTAAAATCTCACAGTACATTTTTTGCCCGAGTGCGGTTTTTGATAATCCAAACAAAGTGTTGATTTGCATCTTGTATAGACATTTATATTATCTGTATTTTCGTACAGCAAAAATAGCAAGAAACTTTGAAAGAAAATTTCAGACCATTTCAGACTTTCTGACTTCCGACATCAGGGTTGAAGCAATAAATACTAAACATTTAAATAAACATTAAATAGGCACTCAGCATATAAAAAAATATTGTGTTAGTACAGTAAAATATTTGATGCTTCGGGTTTATGTAAACATTTAATGTAATTTCTGCACCATGAGTCTGAAATTTCAACCCTCTGTACTTATTGCAGTTTTGACAATAAAGCAGACTTTGACTCCTTGAGCTCTGCCATCAGTCAGAGAAAAGGCTGTACTTACAGTTCCAGGAAGAGATAATATTCTTTTCTTGTTTCGTAAACATCTACCAGCTGGAGGATGTTGGGGTGCTTTACCCTGAAAACACATCATGAAAAAGAAAAGCAGTGAAATTCATTAGATATTTCATTCTTAAATTCATTTTCTACATCCATTTAACCCAGGCCAGATGCACAGAACACATGCTTACAAATACAATCTAACACACCCTAGGACACTTTACAGATGCTAACTGACCTGATGTATATATTGTATTATGTTTCATCTAATGCAAGGAAGTGGAAAACTAAAACAAAATTATAATATTGTGGATGAAAACCTCATCAGAACGTGTTCTTAACAACAAGCAATCACTTCTGCTTAGGCTTATGGCTAATATATATATATATATATATCTCCATCCATTGCACCTCTAGTAAAAATAAACTTTGCACATGCAAATTCAAAAAAAGATCTTAAATTAGTTTTTGTAGCACTCACATTTTCAGGATGAAGATCTCGTTCTTGGCAGCTTTTCGCACTTTCCTGCCATCTTTCTTCAGAAACTTTTTGCAGGTGTACATTTTGGCCGTGGTTTTGTCCTTGGCACGGAAGATCTCACAGAACTCTTCCCTGAAAAAAGTCAAAAGTAAGGGGACAGAAATAAACATGTTGTACTAATATACATCTTTTGGATACAGAATATACAATATAATAGTAAGAAAATGAGAGTAATGGAGGAAATATGCACTACAGAAAAAGACAAAATAAATAACTAAAAAGAAAAAATAAATAACAAAAGTACATTTACAGAAACCGTACTATGTTAAACTGAAATTATAAGTCCCTGTAGGAATGTAACAGTACTCATATGTGTAACAGCGCTTACGATTTAACGATCTGCCCAAGTTCATATCTGTCTGTGATATCTGTAGGACTGTTGTAGTCCTTCTTCTCTCCTAGTGTTAAACACCCGAATGGCATGGCCACAACCACTGACCTGAGAGAGTAAAAGAAAGAAAAAGAAAGAAAGAAAGAGTAAGAAAGAAGGAGAACGAAAGACATTAATTGACACATTTCTCTGAAGATCAGACACAAACCAACAACTTCATATTTTTTAAATCAAAAACTTACATTTGCTGATCAACTATAAAAATATACTCTTAGTAATTGATATAAAAATACACTGCTCATGAAAAACAGGACATATTTCACTAGGGGATATTTAATTTTGAAATATTACCTAATTATTGTGAGCAGTGTAGTTAAAGCTGGCCTGTTTAGCAAGGTAATGAACTATTAAAAGCTGAGTTAATATATTAGGTGTTATGTAAACCCCAGTGGATCACCTGGCTGGGTTTTAGAATGTTGGCACAGGACTGTACACTTTCCAGGTTTCCAGGTTCAGTAGACTAACACTCATACTGAGATCTAATTTGATAGCACTGGCACTGGCAAGTGTGGTCCTGTGTGTGTGTGTATGGAATGTATAACTGCATTATTATCATCTTAGTCTGAGCTCTAAATTCTCAAGAGATTAGAAGGAATGATATTGTTGCAGCAAGAGGCAGAATAGCATCACTGACACTATACAAAAAAGGTCCTCCAATATTTAATGCGTAAATATATCCATTGACAAAAAAAACAATCACAAAACACCCGGATAGAAATTTCAGTTTGCTGCAGATTGCTGTACCTATTGGTGAGAGATTACTATCTCTCTAATGCCTCAAAAAAATTGCCCACAGCTGGGCCTGTAGGTCCACCAACATATAAGTTGTCAAAGCTGATGTCCCAACTGGTCCCATCAATGCTCAATTGGTGATACATTTGGTCACTGGACAGGCCCAGAAAGTGTTGGATTGATTTGGAGACATTTATGTAGACATTACCAGAAGGTCCAGGGTTCAAATCCCACCTCTTCCACAGTTGGGGTCCCTGAGCAAGGCCACCCACAATTAAACCACAATTGCTTGGATTGTAAGACAGTATGAGTTGTAAGTCGCTCTGGATAAGGGCGACTGCTAAGTGACGTAAAAATGTGGTTAAACCCTTAACCCCTTTTCCTGCTGAAATACTGCAGTTGGAACCCCTGCCATAAGAAGCCTCCACACTCGCGCCTGACCATCATCGGATCCCAAAACAGTACCTGGATTTGTTGCTACAGATGATCAGAGTCCATAACAGTCCAGTTTCTAAGCATTCGGAAATGGTCTGGGCAGAGACAAGAGTATGTAGTAGTGCCACCTGTGGTGCCATCTGTGTCTGGATGGTGGATAATGAAACTACTCATGCTTGTCAAATGATCACCGATCAAACGATCGAATGCCTGTTTGCAATGTGTGTGCACGCCCTCATGGAAGCACTGCTCTCAAAACCTCCTAACAGCTAGGTCAGAACAGCCTAAATGTCAGGCAGTTTTATACCGTCCTGTGCCAAGACCACCATCGAAACAGCTGAGCTAGTGATCTAGTATGAATGAGCAGGAAAAACTGGTGGGAAAAATAATTATTAAAGCAACAAAGTAAGACTGACGAAGTTCAAGATGTCACAAACACAAATTGATGTAAAATTTCTGTTTTATTTTCTCGATTTTTAACTATTAACATAATTAACATTAACATACTTTTCAATCAAGCACAGCTTTCTAAACTCTATGCCCTGTTTTGTCAACTTTTTCAAAACGTTGTGTCATAGGTCAAAAATAAGGCAGCATGGTACAAAATTTGTGATTTTGCCCAGGATCCTTGTTAGCTTAATGGACTGCCAGTAGATCTAAAAAACCATTAGGCTACAACTGAATCATGGGTGGAACCTCTAGTGAAACAATGATCGAAAATGTTGCTGACACTATATACTGTATTTTTTAAATTATATATGATATAAAATGCATACGTTGTGAATATATATCAGTCAAGACATGTACCAGTCAATTTCATTCTAAGTTCACTTTTGGATTTTCTGACGATTTTTTAATTTCTGAAAGGTAAACAATGCAAAACAATGCACATTTTGCTAAAATCTATAATCCCCTGCAATAAAAAATAAATGACTAGAAACGGTGGTTTCAAATTGTAAATAAAATGTTCTTTTGTAGCTTCACAGTGAAGTAAATAACCAAATGCAAACATTCCTTTTTTATTTTTGACGAATAGCAATTCAAAAAGAATGAGTTTTAAATAAATTAATTAAATACATTTTAAATAAATAAGCATGACTTATGCTCCCTCTACTGTTCAAAAAGTGCAATTGCATTTGATGGTGTAACAGAACAGAATCGAATGGTTAATGTTGTTTCATGTTGTTCCTCAGTTTTAGGCAATGTTTGTCCATTTTCAAAGTTGTCCTTTAAATCAGCTTAAATTCATTTGTATCGTGTATATTGCTGTATAATAGACACTGTCACAAAACGTCACACAACTGCTGAGCAGCCAGTGGTGACAGTGCCAAAGAAAAATTGCCCAAGACTAGTTAGGTCGAAACTTTGAGACGGACCAAACTCAATTAGTAAACCCATAGTCATATCAGGACTGGATAAAAAAAAAACAGTAGTTATGTATAAACAAAGGTATTTGAAGTTGAAAACAAATGTTGTTGTATGTAATAATTTGAATAAATACACAAATAAGTTGGACTACAACAGTTAATATTTAATAGTGAAAAGAGAGAAGGCGTAAAACTGTATCCTCTTCATAAAATGTTCCTTAGTGTAGCATTACACACAATATACTGAAAACTGAGTCTAAATGAGAAAGTGGGATAGTCCACTATAAAAACTGTATTAGAATATAAAAAAAGATCTTCTCTCATCATCTCTTTGTTATCCGCTCTGCAAACACAGCAGGTGCTCAGGAGTAAAACAGAATTAGAAGAATTGCATGGAAACCTTATAATGTTACTGATATATCCTGAGGGCTTAGTGAACGCAGATTAAACGCAGCATCCATTCCTTTATTGGCTTAAGCTCTGGTCAAAAACAAAAACAAAGCTAAAGCAGAAATGTAAAAACAAAGAACTATGGAACTAGCCTCACTGAGGGTTCTCGGTTTATGCATTTGGCATGTACTCTGTCGTGGTCCGAGTAATGTGGGAGAGGTAGAACTTGTGTAGAAAGAACAACCTCCTTTGTCAGGAATGGGACAATAATCAGATTTCTACTTTACAACCAGTCAAAAAAATCTCACAAAAGTATGTGACATAAACTTTAATCATTCAAAGTCACCCCCTTTAATTCTAAGGTTGCCATATCCTGCTAGAGCAACAAACAAGCAGGCATATGGATCAAATTTCCAGCTCTCTATGATGGTTCCATGACTACTTGAATGATCAGATAACTACAGAAATTGGACTGATTATATTGGATAAGTCATATAATTATAATAATAACACAACGATAATATCATTAAGTGGCTGCAAGAATCAGATCCAGTTGGAAAAAGATCATGATCTGAAAATCATCTGTAGGGCCTCCTCCATTCAAGCCTACAGTTCCTCCAGCTAAAATCAACAGCTTGCTCCAGTTTGTCAGCAGCTCTCATACTAATGTCAGAGTATAAGAGTAGAGTAATGCTTCATCATTCACTTGCTCAGCCAGTGAGCATTGTCTTTCAAAAAGGAAAAACAGTGGCAGGTAGGGAATAAACTGGAGGAGATTTTACAGATGCCACCCTTTAATCTATATATCAACTCAGATGAGAACAAATAAAGAAACAGACAGAGAAACAGAACAGACCAGAAGAGAGAATGTTTCTTGAGGAACATCATGAATTATGCATGCCGGTGTATGAAGGTTTCAATGGTACAGAGTTTCATGTAGACTTTCTCCTGAAACACTTCTACTCCCAGAACTAATCCAAAAGTGCTCTCACTCCCTCTCACTCCCTCTCTCTCTCTCTCTCTACCTCTCTCAATCTCTCTCTCTCTCTCTCTCTCTCTCTCTCTCTCTCTCAGTCACTGTCTCTCTTCTTTTGATCCAGTTTCTGCTGGTGAGTTTCACAGTTGCACCAAATCTAGATCATGTCATTCAGTCATTGTTTTTTGTAATCAGATCAATAGTTTAATTATTATTCTGATTATTACACAGATTCTCTCACTAAACAGATCATTATGAATAACCTCGTCACGAGGCTTGCTTCTCTGTTGAAGGCAGGGAACCATTTAGCCACGTGTTTAAAATTAGGTGAATCATCATCATCACTGAGATTCTTTTTCATTCAGTGTCAGTGTTTGAATCAGGTGAAGTGTCTGGAAATAATCCTTTGTTGTTGAATACGTAATTCTATATCTATATTCTATATCAGTGCAACATTCATAATTCCATGACTGAGATTTGCATATATCGATTGTTCAGTAACTCAGTGTCGAATCTGTGAATCATTTAGTCAGAGATTCTCTTCTCTCTCATGCAGTATTGTGTTTGAATCTGTGAATCATGATTGAAAATTCCCTTTAAATCAATCCACAGCAGTTGAGCAACGTAATGTTAAAAAAAAAATCATCAACACATTGCTGCATCAGCTTTTATTTTTTTATTATCCCAATAAAATTGGCATTTCAAGAATTATGTACAGCCGTAGAACATCGTAAATAGCAGCAGTTATGGGCGATGGCAATAACTGAAGATCTTATTGGACTGCTGACTCGGACAGTGATAAATTTAAAAAGAGTAAATCCTGTCATGAACTTGACAGATAGGTCTGTAATGTATGCATTAAGAACAACTTCCTGCAAATGTTTTGAATGGTGTGCTGTTTGGCCGTGAAAGTCTGGGTCAGAAAAGTACTTTTTCAAACACACTCACCATACAGTCCTAGAATCGATTTATAAACCCACTGACACACGTAGCGCTCTGCTGTAGACATCCGTACACCACTAGCTCATTCCTCTTGAAATACAGTAAGAACAAGTGTACTCTTTTTCAGCCTCCTGTCTGCCTGCAGCAGATTATGCAGCAATAGATTTCTCCTGAGAGGCACATGCTTTAGTACAGTTCTTTATAGAACCATTATATACCGAATATCAAAAAGATTGCAGTGTTCTGAGGAACAGAAAGCTTTTGTCTTCACCAGCAATGTTGTGGCCATATTCTACAGGAATTTACCTTCCAATTTCTTGGTTCCAGCTAGACTAAGCACAGAGCTTCTGAACATTCTGAACACGCATCCTTTTTCAGGGTTGTCACAATACTCTACATTTACATGTACAGCATTTAGCAGTCGCACTTATCCAGAGCGACTTACAACTCATACGGTCTTACAATCCAAGCAATGGTGGGTTAAGGGTCTTGCTCAAGGACCCAACTGTGGCAACTTGGCAGAGATCACCATCCAATCATGGGTGATCCCATGCTTCCAGGTACTATGGGAATATGCAAAAGAATGTAGCCCATAAGTTGGTCATCACATCCAAACAGCAACACGATAAATAATTATGAGTTTTAAAAATGTGTTTTTGAAAATCCTGCCAGGATCTGGGCAAATGTTTAGTTATTTCTTGTTGGAATCAACTGGATCACAGGCCATGACATATCAAGGTACTCCATGCAAGATACAGGTCTATCATAGGGCAGGAAGCTTAGGCATTTGGACATGCTTGATACAACTCTTCAGTGAGTATTCATCTTTCTTGAGGATATTTTTCATGAATGTTTCTTCATTTTATGAATGGACTCCGTAATCTGGAAGAACTTCAGTTAATCAATAGTGTGATCAATCAGCAGTTATTTTGAAAATCAGTCATGATTACAGATGGGTAACGAGCTCTAATAATACCTCTAGTCTTATGAAACCTAATGGGTCAATCGGTTTAAAAGTGGTCATAGGAATAATGGAACTTTCATTAAGATATCTTCACAAAAGAAAATATATGGCTGGAGATGAATGTATCGAGGCACCGAAATGTGCAAAGTCGGAGAACAACTATGATTCAGAGGTTAGCAGGACTATTGCGGAGGCGTTCATCTGCTTGCTGGCTTTCACCAGAGGGCCTTGAGATGCTTTATCCAACCTGCTGTTCAGAACACCTGCACAAACCTCAGATTCCCCAGATTCCCCAGCTAACTTCTAAATTTTCCACTAGGCAAATTCATTACCTTTTAAGCAGAACAAAAAGTTTGAATAACTCTTATTCAGAGGAAACTGGACTGAGCCTGGGAACATTTTCATCCAAGAGAGTTTGGTCAGAAAACTGGATCTGGCACTGAAAACGTGTTTTAAACCTGTTGAAAAGAAATTTCTTTGGAAATTACTGTCCATCAATTGCAGGAGTTGTAAGAATATGTAAGTGGTTCCTCAGATCATGTCGTTTACCAGGGGTATCATCACATCAACTTTACTTTGGCACATGTCCAGTTGACAGACAGACTTTTAGAAGTGGTGTATCACTGAATTGGGAGAAGCAGAATGGATATTTAAAAAAAAAAAAAACTTGACAGCTATATAGGCCACCTAGATGTTAGCAGGTCTTGGGAGCAACGGTCCCATGAACCTGAGGACTGTCAGGGAGGATTGTGGAGGCCTCGTGGTAAGCTCTTCAATAATACCTTTGTTGTGAAGCAACACACTTCCCCAATATGGAGCCATATTACATTCAACAGTTGGTCACCTCTAGCAGTGATATGAGGGGCACTAACAAATCAGTGATATGTGCAGGACTCATGGCAGGGCTTGCAACTGGATAATATGAGTCGGGAGGATCTATAGGCCCATCTGTGGGCAAATGTGTCATAGAGGTATGTTTAACCAACCAAAAGTACACATTCAACCACTTAATGCAAATTAAACTAGCAAATGCATTTATGTTAGAATAAACAAAATGAATAGAATTAATAATACTTTTTTCCGTGTTAATTTGTTTTTTATTTCTCATCCATGGCAGACTAAGATCCAGTGTAATTGCTTAATCTATTCCATATTTGCAAGGCTTATTTTATGTGCCCATTTGTCCCCACTTTTTTGGCAAAAAAAAATCCTAAATTTCCCGTGTGCCCCAGTATAAAAAGTAGTCTAAAAACAGCATTTACAAAATAAAAATAAAGCTTATACAATATTAAGACTGTGTTTCATAATTGATATGGATTTCTGTTAAAAGTACCAAGCCCTTCGAACACTTGATGGTAACACCACTTCATTTTGAGATTAAACACTTTAAAGAAAAGAGGGTTCTCAAAAAAATTCTTTAAATTGCTAACGATTTATGTTGAGTGGTCTCTACTTAAAGACGTGTCTCACAGATAACAAGGATCTGTGCAGCTTCAATCCATTCATTCACAATTATTCATCATTTAACTATTACTTCTTTCCATTACTCTTGCTGTTACTATTTCCTAACCTTTATGGGCTGTTCAAGGAATAAACATTGGTTTATATTAGCTTTACCTTTTCCATCATTGTCAGAGTTCCATCTTGTTTGTACCCATAGACGCTGTTAGACCTATTTTAGACCTGTTTAGAAGTTGTTAGACCTGTAAGGACCAAGACCAGTTTGACCCCAGTATGTCTAGCTCCCCACGCACTGGTAGTTACAATCATCCATAGCTCTTATCTGATTCAATATGGACAATGTAATGAAATTTGACGCACTAGCTCCTGTTGGAGGCGCTGCTGCCTCATAACATTACGGAAACCTGTCTGTAGCAGGGTATCGCTCCGCACCGCTTTACTGCGCAACACTATGTGAGGCAGCAGGTATCCAGTGTAGAGGCATCAAGTGTAATTGTAAGTGTAAAAACAACAAAAAAAGAAAATATGTCATTTAAATGTTTATTACGAACATCAGTTAACCAACATGAAAACAGAAGGACCCTGAAAAATGATGAATGTAAAGTCATCTTACTGAAAAGCCAGTAGTGAATTTAATTTTGATTTTATTTCTGTATATTTTACAAATACCTGTTTTCAGCAGCTCATCAAAATGCCAGTCAGGTGAATGGATTGTTACAGTTTAAATAAAACATGCTAATCAGTGTAATTGGTGTAATTGTGTGTAATTTGATTAAATTTTTTTTTTTAAACTTGCTAGTAAAGGCAGTGAATAACAAAAAAACATGAATTAAATCTAGAACTAGTTTTCTCAGAATTCAAGTTATTGATGTACACTGCTCACAAATATTTAATTATAGGATATTTCACTTTGAAGAAGCCCCTAATTTTTGTGAGCTGTATAGATACTGGATTTAAGAAAAACTGCTGGGCTTTTTACCAATACCCCTTCTGTCCTCTGGCTGGGGATGTGTGTGAACCTCATACAGGCATACAGTTTTGTAATGTGGAATGCAAAATTCTATCGGCAATTGTAACAGCGTCTACTGTATTACCCAATCAAACTGGTTAATATACCTGACAAATTCACTCCTTTAGCTGCAGTTGTGTGCTGTGCTGAGCTTTATTTGACACTGAAATGTCCTCATTGACAAAAGAGTAACTCACAAAGAAGCAGTTGTTGGGATTACATTTTACGTGTGAATGTCATCATATGTCTATTTAAGTGATATTAGTGAAAGGATAAGTTTACTGGGGAAAGCTTTACAATTGAAAGGAGGCTCTAGTACCCTGTTTGGCTGTCTTTAGACTGTATACAAGTTGAGATGAGTTTGGGCATGGAGACCTACAGGTTCCATATGGTATACTGCAGCACATTTGGCCAAAGTTGTTGCAGCTGGTGCTATAGATCCTGCACACTAGTAGCTGAAGCTGGCATCCCAACTGTTTTTTAATGCTTGATTGGTGATTAATTGGAGGGGGGTGGGGGGAGCAACACTTACTTACAGCTAGGTCAGAACAGCTTAGATGGCAGGCAGTTAGTTAAAATGAAAATCCTGCATTTCTTAGGGCGTTCTCACACTAGGCGTTCTATACCGTGCTCCGGTAAGTTGAATAGGTGAAATGAATTGCAGCCTGAAAGTGAAAAATAGCGGCAGTTACCTCTCTCATTAAAAATATTATTTAACGTGCAGCACGAGAAGCTGTAAATCAGTTTTGTAGAATCAATAAAGCTTATGAGAGTGTGGCGTCTCAGCGCGTCTAAAACAAAACCGAAAAAAGGTACAAATGTATGTGGTCACCAAACCTCTGGGGAAACTACTTGGGACAATTTTGGACACATTGTGTAATGTTTTTAAAATCGCTTGGGATCATCCCTGTTTAGCCTCTCTTTCAAACACAATATACAGTATATAAGTAAAGTTATTAAATTCTTTCGCTACTTGTGGTGGAGTTGTCTAACCTTTGTTAAGGCAGAACATTGTACCAGTTTGTTGTACAACCTTGTTCTAGGAAACACGAAACACGACCTATGAAGAGGACACTATACCAAACAGGAGGGTGGATACTGATTTTACTTAATGCTTAATCCCTTTTTCTTACTTTCTTCACCTCACCTCCTTATTTATCCATCCTTACAACCAAACCTTGTGCACACCTCATTTACGTAATCCATCTTGCCTTCTCAAGGCTTTTTTTTTTTTCAGATTAGCATTTATTAAACCTTCTGCTGAAGTGACTACTTTTGCTTCGGCTGCTCTTCATCACTTGGCAGTTGCACCGCTAGATAAGTCGCTTTATTGTGCCAGATTTCTCTGAACTGTTGCCTGTGTTCGGTGCATTTTCAGAGCAAAGCCAGAATTGCTTTGGAAGTTCTGAAACACCAGGTCTACAGCTCTCACAACTGTGAGCAGATTGAATGGCATGGTGTTTTCAGGTGAGTAGATTTCCACTAGGTTGGTTTGTTTGTTTCTTTAAGTTACTTGTATGTACTAATATGTATAATCATCAAGATGCATTACTATTAATGTCATAAAATAAGCGATTATAAGTCGAGTCCAATGAATAAACATCAAATGAGCCATTGAAAGGCTTTTGGATAATGTGTTAAAGGCATATTTGTAATTGTGCCACTTCCTAACACAAAAAACATAACCAATGTGTCCATTATTTAGACCAACTAGACAAACTACAGAAACGGTTCAAATCCTCACACAGGTCCTCCTGATTTCCACTTGATTGCTGCAGTTCCTAACTTTCTGGTCTGACTTCATGAATTATTATTCCAGTATAGCCATTCAAATTGCTGCCCCTTGATTGGTTCACAACCTACCAGAGTTTTCTCATCTAATACCTTTACTGAGACTTCACTGTTTTTTTGTAGCCACGATCACATCTAAACTGTTTGTCCTAGCTTTTCAATCCTCAGTCCACCGCTCCACTACACAACTTCACCCTAGTTCTGATCTTTAGTTATTAGGCACATGCTTCTTTGAGATGTTTGTGTCCTTGCTCCTCGTTAGTGGAATGAGATTCCAAGACCAGACCAGTCAAATCGAAAGAGCTTCTTTTCCTTCTGTAAAGGTCTACAGACTCTCCTCTTAACTCTCCTCTATCATAATAAATCTTCCATCCTCTGCACCTTTGTGTACTGTGCAAAAGTGATTTGCTATTTTAGCAATGGTTTAATGGCCTTATAAAATATATTGCTGCACAGCATAGCAACCTCATCAGTTCTTTGTATATTTCTGTATCTTTTTGTAACTGTATCTTATAGCTAAGACACCTTAGCCCACGCATGGAATGTAACTCAGCAACATTGCCAATCGCTGATGGTCCCTCGTTTCCAGGGTTTGTACACCATGCAAGGACCCCACTGTCTTCTTTTGTTGTATCTGTCCAAGAGACAAAAAACTGTCGATCAAAGTCTCTGTTTGAGTTTGGTCCCGTCTAGTGCCCCACTCTTAGGACTGGGTCCCTCCATTAAACTCTGTGTTTCAGAGTTTCCTCAATTCACAGGGGCTTGGTCTGTGGTATTCCACAAGACACAAATAATTACACAAAACCAAAATAAAGGTAAACTGTACTGTTGATTTTTTTCTTTTTACTATTTTTTACTGTATTAAAACATATCATTAAGTTATACAGCCATTGCTAATATATTCTGCTATAATATAAAATAATATATCCCTGCAGAAAGCACAGTGTTTTTCATTCTATTTAATCTGGAACGGTGTTTGTACAGAGTGCTGAAGTTCATTTTTAAGCTTGCAGGAGGTATCATGATTGTCATCCTGGATTAATTTAATGCCTCGTTTCAGATGACATGACATGCTTGTTGCCACCAGGACTTGGGTATACATTAATAATATGTGATCTGTAACACTATTTGAATAAGATATAGAGCGGGAGCTTTTGCGAGATCTGTGGACACTGAAGCAAGAAGAGTGAAGAGCAGATAAAGAAGAAACTATAACTAGGTGATGGTATTATCAACCCTAATTCAGCTTCTTTTTGATTTTTGTCTGGCAGATTCTGTAGTAAATAAATTAGCTTTATTTATGACACAACCAAATATGTATATAGAGAGCACAATTAAATACATAAGACAAAATATTGTACGGCAAAGGTGTGTGAACTGGATTAACAGACCATTTGAAGACGAAACTAGTCAGTTGATTTCAATCAATGAGATGATAATTACAATTGCAAGCTGCTGGAATTAGATTGGACATTGCGGCGAAACAAATTATTCTACACTCCGACAGTGAAAGTCTTCAGTTAGCAGGACTTGCTCAGCTTTGAAATATATTCTTGGCTGACTTCACCACTTTTGTAACAGCAGGAAATCCTCAATCCAAAGCCGCCCATTGATCTCTGAGGCAGCAGGAGGGAAACATGCCATGCTTTAACCTCTTAGAAATTCAGTACCGACAATTAATTTAATAATTTAAATGTAATGTTGTTTTAACATTATTTCAGGGCTCCCTAAAAATGTATGACATATGCTAAAGTTCACTTTTATTATGCATGTTAACATCTATGATCACCAAATAAAGTGCAAAAAATGCCTAACTTTAGGGATTGGAAAAAAAAACAATCTAAAATGCAAATTAAAAAATAAGTACAATAACAAAATAAAATGTAAAAAAAATAGTATGATTAGGTAGAAAAAGTTCATTTAAATGAACTGTAATATAATTTTTCAATGTTTAATAGAGGATCGTAACACCATATTACAAGTAACTGACACTAAAACAGACAGCATCTTAATAAAAATAAAGTACAGTAAAATAGTGCAGTATCATAGTAAGGTGATGAAGTACAATTCTCTGTAGCACTGTATCATAGTAAAACCATATTATCATAGTAAAACCATAGTAAATGGTAGACTATCATAATGAAACCTTACAGTACCATAGTTACACAACAGAACCTCTGTATAACAATAGAAGAGCCATAGAACGATATTACTGTAGAGCTTCTGTAAACCCACAGTGCCACAGAAAATCCATAGAGTACCAGCAGAACCATAGTAAAACAATAGTATACTGATATAGAGCTTACCACAATACCATGGTTAAACCACTGAGTGCCAGAGACCACAGTGAGACCAAAGTAAGACCACTAAGTGCCAGAATAAAATACAGTAATAAAGCCACAGAGTATCATGGGAAAACAACAGTAAAATCATACAATATACAGTAAGATAATTTACAGTATCACTGTACAACTAGAGTTCGCTTTGATCCTGATTCCAAATTGCCTTTTTCTCAGGCTCAAATAGACTAACAATCATTAGCATGAGAATATTATAAAGCCAATATGATTATAGCAAGTCATTAACGTGAGTCATGAATCTCGCGTCAAGTCACTTAACAGATTTTTTGTTTCAGCAAGTTATTGAGATTCAGAGTTCTCGCTATTTTCTAGAGTCTGAACATATTGTAAGAGTCTTAATAGCATTTAATCTCTGTTAATGATTTAAACACTCCATTAGCAGACTCCATTTGAGGCTGTTATCTCAAACTTTGTTAGGACCGCATGCTGTTTTTTTGTTTTTTTTTTTCACAGATTTGTACACTTTTCTAAATGGATTTAAACTACGTACAGTAACTATAGTAAATTGTTGTTAGAAAAAGTGTGTCCAGGGGGTCTAATGATAGAAAGATTAATCTTTATGCATACATTTTTTTTTTTCCAGGCAGCACCCTTTGATGGCCTTTACTTCCAATTTACAAAGAAAAGTTATTATCTGCGACTGACACATTGGCTTTGAGTAACTGCAGCCTGATGCTCTTCACAGAAGCTTGAACTCTGGAATGTTGGTTGATTTTGTCACATGAACAAACACATGAACTTCGGGCCCTTCCACAACTTTTCAATTGGATTAAGGTTAGAACTTTGATTTAGACATTCCAAAATGATACAAAATTGTATTCTTCTTTAACCTTACGTTCATAGAATGACTTGTGTGCTTAGCTCGTTGTTGTCCTGCTGCTTGAAATTCAATTCACTGATATTTCTTTTTAGAATTTGTTGGTAAATTTGTGTATTTATGAATTTGCATTTATGTGTATTAACAGATTCCTACTGTGAAGTTACAAATGATAAACCAGATAATTATAAAAACGGGACTATCCTTTACCGTTTACAGACTTCTTTGAGAGGTACATCAGTGATGTGGTAAGTAAGTCCACAAGGTAACAATATGATGTCAGATGATGTCTTGATGTCATTACACACCACCAACATATGTTGACTTGCACTAATCGATATTATGTTCTGCTGATTTTTATTTATAATCAAATGCTATTACAAAAGTTACACAGTAAAGAAAAATGTCTGCAATTAAATTTCTCAATTCTTTTATTTGGTTTACTTAATTTCACTTTCAGCATCAATGGCTATTTTACGACACAGACAAGGTCACATCAAAACTGGTCGTACATACTCAGATCGAGACAATTTAACCTAGCAAATATCTGTAGACTGTGGGAGGAAATTGAAGCATCCAGAGTAAACCCACACAGACACAGGTAGGACATGCAAACTCTGCACAGGCGGAGTCCGAGGTCGGGATCAAGCCAGGGACGATGGAGCTGTGAGGCGACTGCAGTAACCACTGAGGCCAGTAAAGCAAAACATATTGCAGTATCGTCCCAGTGAAGAAGCAGGACATCATGCATGTGAGGGCCTCAAACCTCTAACTCTACTTGCTAGCAAACACAACCTCCGGTGAAGAGGACAATAACAGTGAAGCTGGTTAATAAAACCCAGAACATGAACCTGAACTCTCACAGTGGTGAAAGGCTGTTTCCTTTCAGGCTTGTTGACTTTCTGTTGTGAGGTCCAGAGCTGAATTGTGATGAATCAGTGTTATTATGTCATTTACTGCAGAATGGGGTAAAATTGAGAGACAGAAGCTACAGAGGGGCAAAGAGAGACCGAAATAGAAAAAGAGCCATGAGTCATCAGGCAGATGGGGTCGAAGGGCAAGGTAGTTGGCGGTGCAGAGCACAATGTGAGAAAGGATCAAAGTTGATTGGGTAATGCGCACATTCCATCCAGCAGCAAGTGTGTATGAAAACAAGCAAGCGTCACAACTATTTACAGCCCCGGTACAGATATTAAAGGTAAAGTATCCCTCACCTATTAAGTGAACAGTGAAGAAGTTCTTGAAACTATCCAGGAACCGTAGCAAATTGGATTCTGGTTCTTGCAATTCACACTATGTAGTCTTAACTCTGCACATGTTACATATATCTTCCAAGCTAGGCCTAACCCTAATCCTGTACATAAACCCATTTTCATAAACCCTTTCATAGAACCTAGAACTATATTTTAGTTCAAATCTGCTCCTTAGCATTTCTTTAATTCCAGTTCTCTCCCTGATCCTGGACTTGGCTACGGGTGTACGATGTGCATCATCTACGACAGGGCTGTCCAAAGTCCAAATGCGGCCTGCGGACAGAATTGGATTGACCTACAGCATCAGTCTTAAGAATACATTATTAATGGCCCTCCAGCACGTTGCAGTTTTTTCCTGCAGCAGAACGTAAATGACATAAATAAGAACTGCGGGAGTTCCAAACTAACTGATCGCCACTTGTGTGACACTTGTGTGTCACAGCTACAGCTAACAAATCAGACCTAACATGTATGATGCTGCTGAAACCATAACATTCCCCTCATTAATTTCTAGGGGTTGTTGTAGCATCTGGTTTGATTTATAACACAAGGGCTGTGGGTACAGTATTTATTTTTGTTATTAGTTCTCCAATTTAAGAAATATAAGCATTGCCTTGTTATTGAAATCCATAATGCATAGCAAGTGAGAAATAAAATACACTTGGCATGTTTTGAAGATGCAGTGTTATGCCATTTTTTTTCAATTTGATTCAATTTTATTTGTATAGTGCTTTTTGCAATAGACATTGTCAAAAAGCAGGCAAAATGGTAACAATGACAAGGAAAAACTCTGTTAGATTAAGAGGAAGAAACCTTGAGAGGAATCAGACTCGTAAGGGAAATCCATCCTCATTTGGGTAATAAACATGATTAACATTCTATAGTAAAGCATTTAAATAAAGCATGTAACATTAGAGAGTAGAGATGGGAGAGGGAGCATCTTCAGCATGGCTGGTCATCTGATATCATCTCCCTTTTTAAAGAAACTGTTCAGGATAAATGATTTGCAGTAATTGTTTCTCACTTGTATGTCCTGCTACAGTTATTTTGCTAAAATGAAATTCAGATGTTTAAGAATATTAATTGTTCTGTACATTGGTGTTTTCCCCCAACATTTTGATTACAATGTTTTGTATTCATGTGAATGGCAGAAAACAAAATACAGACACCACCAGTCTACACTGCTGAAAGTGGTTTGGCTTTGAAAAGATGGGTATTGACCAAAAGATGCCAGTCTGACAAATATGGTGAAAATCGGTTTCAATTTAAGACAGCCTGAGAAGTAACTAATTTCAACATCTGTAAACTAAGCACCATGTAGAATTTTAAGATTAGGACAAATTTCAGAAGTCAGCTGTCCATAAAGGGCTTAAACTAGCAAAGGTACCAGCACAAAAACACACTCAGCAAACCAAAATGCAATAAAAAGAAACAGATGCCAACTCAGATACCACCTTTTGAATATCTTAGACATAAGACATACACTGCCAAAGTATAGTCTAATTATTTGGTTATCTTTATTATTATTTGGCTATAATTATGGTTATTAACAAAATCAAAGAAAGTCCAAACTAGACAGTCCAGCATAGTCCTAATCCTCCTCCTAGACATACACTATTGTCTAACTACTATCATCCAGCATAGTCCTAACCCTGCTTTACATACAGCAGGATCCTATCATAACATAGCATAGCATAGTTTAACAATATTAGTAACCTAGAACAGTACTAGTTCTAACCCTGCTCCTAGACCAATATAACAACATGCAACAATAACTAAGCCCTCTACTGGGACCATGTCCAAAAAACAGGTGTTTTGATTCTGGTTCCTGCAAAGCATTTAGAAGTTCATGTAAATCACACTATGAACCTATTTCATCTTTCACAATAGTTCTAATCCTGCTCCTAGACAATGATTCAGGTGATCTCCTAATCGGAGTCTAGAATCTAAAACTAGTCCATTTTAACCCTACCATGTTTCACTGCTACTTGACAAATGACTTGTTTCAGAGTTCAGCCCTAACCTTACTCTTTCCTACACATATCATTTTCCTAAACCTACGCCTAAGCACGTACTAGACATAGAGTATGGTGTAGTTCTACCTTTCAAAGTGGTGCACGCATGACATCTGTCAGTCCACAGCTAACATGGCCATGGTCATATAAAAATATAAAGTTTGAAAAATTCCCTGAACAAATTGCATTTATCTACTGGGGATGCAGCAAACCCGCAAACATTGTGATCGAAGTGTCTCTTTCTGAAAATATTTCCATCATCTCCCTTGCCTCAGTGGTCCAAGTGAAAATGGCACTTGGGTAACAGTTTGGATAAGTGGCAGCATGGTGGCAGTAAGCAGAGCAGTTTGTCTTCCACCTTGCAAATTTAGCAGTGGCGTGAACCTCAATTCCTCTCACACTAATCTGAAAAACGGCTTCACGCCTGTTATGTGTCTGTTTGCGTTGTCTTGGTAACCGAATTCTTCAATGATCTCCTCAGTATACAGTTACAGAGAGAGAGGACGTTGTCAGATGGTTTTGGGGGAGGAGGATGTACGCTGTTATGTGTGGCTAAATTTAGATGCCTTCTGCTCTTGCCACGGTCTCGAAAAATTTGAAAGGAAGGAAGCATCTTTTTAATCTGGAACATCATGCATTCGAAGCACATGGACGTCTTTCATGGTCGAGTGGAGAAACGGCAACAGAGCGGAGTAGAGTAGCACTTGCGTGCTTAGCTGAACCATCTGAAGTGCAACAACTATACAACATGTCCCAACAAATGCTCAGTATGGTTTGGATTTGTGTGTTCAAAGTGCATTCTGTTAATGCTCTGCAACATGACATATCGGCAGAACTTTAACCAGCGCAGCCCTATATTTTGCAATGAGAACATCTAGTCACCCCATTCTAAGATGGTTCACCAGCATCACTATGAGCACCATGTGTAAAACTGGATATATGTATAAAGGAGGAGAGGAGGGCTCTGATCTCTGATCGAATTCCACCTCATGCTACATTCATCATGCAAATTTAATAGTGATGGGTTTCTGTCTGCCTTACCTGGACCTCTGATGATTCTATCATGTGTTATAGAACAATCAGAACATCCATCCATTCATCTGTCCGTCCGTCTGTCTATTAATTTATTCATTGATCGATCTATCCATCCTTTCATATCCATTTATTGTATCTATCTATCCATCTATCCGTCCATCTATCCGTCCATCTGTCCGTCTATCCGTCTGTCTATCCATCTATCCATCTATCCATCCATCCATCCATCCATCCATCCATCCATCCATCTATCCATCCATCTATCCATCCATCTATCCATCCATCTATCCATCCATCTATCCATCTATCTATCCGTCCATCTGTCGGTCTATCCGTCTGTCTATCTATCTATCCATCTATCCATCTATCCATCCATCCATCCATCCATCATCCGTCTATCTATTTATCCATCAATCAATCAATCCACCCTTTCATATCCATCCATCCATTTACTTTATCTATCTATCCATCCATCTATCTATCTAATATTTCTTACCTATCCATCCATCCATCTATCCATCTATCCATCTATCCATCTATCTATCTATCTATCCATCCATCTATCCATCTATCTATTATAGAACAATCAGAACATCCATCCATCCATCAATCCGTCCGTCCGTCAGTCCGTCTATCTATTTATCCATCAATCGATCAATCCACCCTTCCATATCCATCCATCCATTTACTGTATCCATCTATCCATCCATCCATCCATCCATCCATCCATCCATCCATCTAATATTTCTTATCTATCTATCTAATATTTCTTATCCATCTAATATTTCTTATCTATCTATCTATCCGTCTGCCTGTCTGTCTATACTCTATCCATCCATCCATCCATCCATCCATCCACCCATCCCCTCCCTCCCTCCCTCCCTTTATCCATTTATGTATCCATCTATCTTTCCATACATCCATCCATTTATCTACAGTAGGGCCAAAAAGTATTTAGTTAGCCACTGATTGTGCAAGTTTATTTCCAGGCCCATCTGAGGTTTGCCAGAGAGCATATGGATGATCCAGAAGAGGATTGGGAGAATATCATGTGACCCATCATTAAACCAAAATGGTAAAAACTCAACTCGTCGTGTTTGGAGGAAAAAGAATGCCGAGTTGCACACCACACCTACTGTGAAGCATGGGGGTGGGAACATACTGTGGGGCTGTTTTGTGCAAAGGCGACAGGATGACTGATCTGTGTTCAGAGAAGAACGAACAGGTGCATGTATCGTGAGATTTTAAGCCAAAACCATCAGTAAGATCATTAAAGTCCTGCAGTCCTCTCCTCTTTTTTTATAACATTTTTATACAGAGTTGCATTTTCCCCTCAAGGCTTCAGTGCTATAAAATAAAATGTGTAAATATGCTAAAAACATTTTCTAGTGTTTGGTTTCGATTTGTCATCAAAAAAAAGTAACAGTCTAGCACCTAGTTTGCAGAAATGGGTCAGTTATCTGCAGATTTAGAAAGTAAGCAATGACAACAATGGTGTGCATGTTCCCATAGCAACCAACTGCCGCAGTGACTCTGACCACATGATGGATTTGAGATCAGTGTAATTCTTACAGTACAGGAAAACTGATCTGGATAAACAAAATCAATCAGACAGTTTGACACAATGCCCTTATGCATAAACTCCGCCCCTAAAAGAACAAAATCCTGAAAGTCAGTGCATCATTGAGAGAAGATGAAAGAGCAAGTGTGTTGATTCAATGTGAAAGTTAAATATTAATCCTCTTCTGATTTAAAATTCTCCTTCAAATTCACCATGGAGACGAGCTTTGAAGTGCCTGAAGCCACCAGTGACCCTCTGAGTGAAGCCTCGATGTTTATTACTGCATCTCCCGATCGCATCGTTCTCTCCCAGTTCCAGCGCTAATGCGATCATTTCTAGTACCACCGCCACAAAATCCTGTTCTGATGCCAAAACGTTAATTCACAGTAACAAAAGGCACCTGTTTGAGTACCAAATGTGCCGAGAAGAGTCTTAAAAGTTTTATTTTCAGAGCAAAATGTACTAATTTTAATACCAACAATCAAATCTACAAGTCAAAGATAAATTACTACAAACAGTAAGCTGAGTCCAAGCAAATAATGATACCACACAAGTCAATGCTATACCATTAACTATTACTACAAATAATCTCACACACCTCTATCTATCTGTCTAACCTCAGTGTCTCAAACTAAACCAGTACAGTCTAGTATAGAAGTGCAAACCTGCAAGTATTTTATCAGTACGGGTATGTTCCATTTAATATTCCACAGATGTGTAACGTTTCTATGTAACAGGTGAAAATAGGTGTTGACCGGACAATACAATAGTCACGTAGTCTTTTTATGCAATAGTTATATAAATAAATAAAAATACCACTGAAAACATGACTTGAATACTGTTATAAACAGTAAAACATTTTGTAATTTAAGAATATTCACATTAATTATAGAAAATGCAGTACTGTATTTAATAACCCGACACACACACACACACACACACACACACACACACAGGTATGTGTCTTTAAGGAGAAATTAAGGGGAAATTAAGATTTTTGTTTTATTACATAAATTACTGGAAAATTCAAAATACAAATATTATATTATATTTTTATATTTTCACCATACATGAAAACTGGTCCAAAAAAAGATCCAGTGTTTTCAGACCTCAAATGATAATAGTTTTCTGTATTATTGGTTGTATTCTAATAAAAAAGACCGATAAATAATTATATAGCCATCCTACCATTGTTAAAATAATAAATGTGGTGTATATAGAGTACTGTGTAAATAGGCCACCATTAGATTAGATATATCATTTTTTTGGCAGTGGTATAATGACCATAGAATTATTTTTCTGTCTTTATTAGCAGACAACAGAAAACACAGGAACTTTTCATTTAAAAACAGCTTCAATAGGCTACAGTGGCAAGTATTGAGTGTGACCTCTCCTTAAATTTGAGTAAAATCAGCATCTGGCGGCTTAATCAGGATGCCATATTGATCTTTATCAAGTCCAAAGAAGATTAATCAACAGCCAAGGAAATTGAATAGAATGAAGATTTGTGGAAAAGAGTATAATGGATTCACAATCCTACTTTGAGATTTTTGGGTCCGGTTGTCATCAATAGGTTATATATGGTCATTATAAATAGTTATTATTTATGCATGTACATACGCTTTTAAAGGATGACAGTACTACAACGTAATGTGGAATACTATTCTGACCTGAAAGCACACTGTAAGTATGTATTATGCAGTTTAATACAGGACACTGCATAAAGTTAAATACTTGTGTTATAGTATTTGGGTTCAATATATTCATTACATTGTATTACATTGTACATTCATTATCTACAAATTTCATCTGTGTATCTCTTAAATGTAAAACATTACCCGATGATGTATCAGCTGCAGCAAACTACCAAACTTACAGTTTTACAAATCAATTCAGTCCCAACTTCATTCACCCCTCTCTTAATTGGGCTTCATTGCTTACATTTACGTTCACTGACATCACAGTCACTGTCATCAGTCTGTGACGTGACACGAATTGCAGCTACAGACAGTTTATTTCTACAAACAGCTCAACTTCTTGTGACGTAAAAGCTCGACATCTCTTTCATAGCAGGTCTGTACCATATATATATATATATATATATATATATATATATATATATATATAAATAGATACACACACACACACACACACAAGCCAGAATCTAT
>JAUZST010027386.1:0-30211 GCA_034779995.1 Parotocinclus haroldoi | reverse complement strand
TGTGTGTGTGTGTGTGTGTGTGTGTGTGTGTGTGTGTGTGTGTGTGTGTGTGTGTGTGTGTGTGTGTGTGCATAAATGTGTTGGCTAGGGAAACATGAGCTCTGCAATGTATTTTGTCCAATCATATCCTCCAGCCGTTCATCAGCCTCCCTGATTCTGGAACCTGGAACTGAATAAAAGTGTAGAAACTGGTGTAGACTTTCTTAGTGTGTGTTCAGCCAGAAGGCTATTTTCAGCTTTTTCAGTAGTGGCAGTGTCACAACCCTTTCCAGTGAGTAACCTTTAAGCATGCTTTATGATTGCACAGTCCAAATAATGGTAAAAGATTAAAATAAATAAAGGCTCAATCAAGATGAACACATCAGTGCTTTGTTCTGTAGGAATCAAACATAAACCATATCTTCAGGGCACGTGCAGGTGTTTCAATCAGGCTGTACTGGATGTGTAATGCTAAGTCAAGTTACGTCAAATTATATATAAAGCACTATTTTACAATAAAGCATTATCTCAAAGCAGTTTAACAAATATCTAGATAATCGAGCGAACCTAGTGTGACAGTGGCTAGGGAAAACAACTCCCTAAATGTTACAAGAAAGAAACCTAGACTCGACCAGGATTCAAAAAGTGACCCACCCTCCTTTGGATGTGGCCTTCTGGTCCATAGTTCGGTACCTTAACCACTAGGCCACCACAGTCCCAATAAATACACAGAAGTGAAAGATATAAACAACAGAATGTTTATGTGAAAACATATGAAATGTAAGGAATATGAGTGAATATGTGCATTGTTTAGTCCTGTAAAGAGTCACAGTAGATTTTCTTGTCCTCAGAGGGAAAGCTTTTGTGGAATGACATAATTAGTTTACAGGAGTAGGGGGGAGTTGTTACTGCTCTCTAATGTGCTATGGGGACTTTAACTGATATAACGGAAGAATAGCTTGAGTTGAGTTGGTACTAGATAAATATCGTAGTGTGTGGACAGGAACTTCTACCATACGAAGTACTATGCCATAAGGTTTACTTTTTGCCTTAGTGGCAACCAGACATGAAACCCATTAATCATCAGTTGAGTGTTAATACTTCAGCACCATGGACAGTGGTGGCAGTGTTGTTGCTGTTTGCCGTTCACAAGTTCTACAGGGATACATTTTTAAACCTTGAACTCGTGGAACACAGTGTCATTAATGTATAAATCATGGTCCAAAATGTGCATTTTCTTTCTGGTTATGAGAAAATAACATGAAATTGAGGGAAAAGCAGAAGAGTCTGATCTTATTTTACACAGAAATTGTAAAATGAATGGAACAATGTTCCTGGCACCCTAAATTGTAAGAGATAATTGGACTTCAAGAAGGTAAAACTCCTTTCTTTTGTATTTAAGCACACATTTACAAGTTACATAGAAAGTAGATAATATAGTTAGACAATATTATTAATAGTAAAACATTGATAAGTGAACATATTTGTGTATGCAAGTGTGTATAGCTGTTTATAGGACTGTGGTGGCCTAGTGGTTAAGGTACTGGACTATGGACCAGAAGATCCAGGGTTTGAATCCCACCCCTGTCAAGCTACAGTTGGGTCCCCTGAGCAAGGCCACAATTGCTTGTAAGACTGTATGAATTGCAATTGGATAAGGACATCTGCTAAATGACATAAATGTAAATGTATAACACGCTGAGCATAGAGAAACCAAAGGAGAGGAAAGGACTGGGATGTCAATAATTCGTGTCTACACTGTGAACAACTTCACAGACTTGCAAGCCGTAATGATGTAGCTGACCTGTCTGGACGTGGACGGAAGACAGGTGGCAGCAAAGGATTGTTTAAATAGTGCAGAATAAACCTTGGTCTTTTTTACATTGCTGGCAGTTATATCAGATCTCATTCCCATAAAACACATGTGGAAAGATCTTGAAGCACCAGGCACATCCAGAGACGCTGAACAATCATTAATTTATCCAATGACCGTCGAGTTTCAAGGCAATTAAAAAAATTGTTCCATGCAGTTTCATTGTGAAGTGAATGGATGCTCAGCTTCTATAAGCAAATACATTGAGCATAGATCTTATAAGAAAACGATTTCCTAAAATCTTTGGCATTGAGATATGTATTTTAATGTATTTTAAGATAAGTTAGAATAAAGTCAATCGATTTGTGACAAGTAGCTGATTCTGAACAAACTTGTCTGAATGTGTTCTAATGCATTTGTAGTGAATGTCTGAACTTTATATATTTGACCATTTCATCTTTGACATTTTATGGGAATGCTATAGGAAAGCATGCTCTTGCATATTAGCCACCTGATTAACCTCAGTTGTTGCATTTAACCGACTAAAATAATTTATATCTAGCTCTGAAAGAACCCACTAATGATAGTTAAAGCTCAAGAAATACACCAGGGAAATAGATTGCCAAATGAATCTAGTTGTGACATCTCTAATTATTTTAGGCTTTATTTAATTTGAATCAAATCTAACCTCATAAATTAATACAGCAGTATCGTAGACAACTGAAAATTGCAATTTACCGATTTCAGTTTTTTCCTTGATATCCTTATCTCATTTATGTATAGCTTTGTTATTCATCATGCATTTACTAGCTATTTGGTGTAGCCTCTGCTGGCAGAACAAATCTGATTCAGATTCTGAGTCACCTGGTTCAAACTGCTCAAACATGCATGGCTCTGTGCCTAATGGCTGAACAAGGCCAGCTCAGTCTGCTGCTTGCGTTGCTATGGCTTTGCCATAGCGAATCACAGTGTAGACTGACACTCCCACACAGTCTAGAGAGGACACTGCTTGTATCTCAAGCTTTGAATTCTATTCTAAATTAGGTTGGTGGCCATCAAGTCATGATTTAGGATGATCAAGACTTAATTAAAGAGAGTTCTCTTTGATAGCAAAGCAAAGGACAAGACAAATCTGTCATCAAAGGATAGACATTGTGTCTTATGTCCTTGGGCCTACATTAACAGGGCTAAAAGCCTGGATAGAGGTGAAGCTCAGACTACATAGTCTGTTCAGAGAGGGACCATCCAGAAACCTTGGTTACAGTCCAGTATCGCAGGTGCCTGTGATTAATTGACTAGCTCTTTGAGGATGTTGGTGAGCCAATACTGAAGGGACAGTCTGGCAATTGTGGCATGATTCATAATACAGAAACTCGTTCACCTAAGACCTGTGCACCTCTTTCTGTCACCTGCAGGTTGACTAACAGCTCCACCGACCAGCAGTCACAATGATAGCCACAGGCGGGCTCCTAAGGATCTCTCGGCGCCAGGACTCTCTGCGTGCCAAGAACCGGGCAGAGAACAAGCGGAGGAGGAAAGCCAGGAAGAAAATGAAAAACAATGTGGTGGTTGTGAAGGGCAAGCTGAATCTGCTCTCTGTCTCGGGATTGGTAGCGGCCTTTGGAGTGCTTGTCTTGATGGTGGGAATAGCCATGGCTGTCCTGGGTTACTGGCCCAAAGAAACCTCAGTGTATCCACAGGTTTTGCCAAGAGAAAAGCAGCCTGTAAAACTACCTAGTGATTCCAGCAAAAGTCCTTTGAACTTTACAGGCAATAACAAGCTCTGGCAAATACAGTGGAGTAGCAGTAATGCTACAAGTAATGCTACCCTTCCGGATTTCAGGCCTGTAAGGTTTTTTGAAGGACTGTTCTCCACTTACTTGTATTCGGACAACCTCAAAGTGTTTGGGCCACTTGTCATGGGCATCGGTATCTTCCTGTTCATTTGTGCTAATGCTGTGCTCCATGAGAATCGTGACAAGAAGACCAAAATTATCGACCTGAGAGACATTTATTCCACAGTCATAGACATCCACAGTCTGCGCTCTAAAGGCCACTCTCCGGGTAACGGGCTGCTGAGCTGCATGCAGTCAAAGGATGGACCCTTGTATAACACAGCTATGCCTTCCAGAGGTTCTTGGCCATCAACTACATTAGGTAAAGCAGCTGAATACAGGAGGTCATCGTGTAGCCGAAAGTTCAGCTGGTCCAGGGAGAGGCAGTCATTCACTGAGACCATATACAGCATCTGCAAAGAGGGCTCTGGTCCTGAAGAGCCAATGCCGTCTCCCAAGGAATGGGAGACAAGATCCATAGTGACCTCATCGTTTAGCGCTTTCACGTTACCTGTGATTAAGCTCAACAACCGGGAAATGGAGGCAAGAGTGGAGCAGGAGAAAGACAGCACCACTTGCTGCAGTCCGACGGAGAAGCTGCATCCGCAGATCGAGAGCTCCGAAGAAATTCTCAGTACTGCTATACAAACCGAAGCTGAGGTGTTTAGGGAAGGCTTGGCTGTATCCCAGGAATTGAACCTCCCAAATGAAAGAAAGCTGCCATCCAGCACATGCCAGCAGCAGCTGCTTCTGCCCAATCCAGAAGTCAAGATGCTGGGTTCCCACCTGTCCCTGAATGCCCTCTCTGACCTCAGCACTGGACGTCATGAAGAAAGGTCACGCAGGTTCAGCTGCCCCAGGCTGGACCGCTTGGGAAGTAAGGGCTACATCAAACTGGCGTCATTAGGAGGAGACTCGTTCGAAGCCCCAGATGGGGCGACTGAAACGAGCATAGAAGGATTCGATCAGGCAGGGCCACATAGAGAGGAACCCACCTTAACAGCACATAGACTCGCCTGTAATTCTCTAACACAGCTACACAAAGACAGTACTCTGTCGAACTCGCATTGGGACATAGAGCTGGACCAACAGACGAACCTTCAACAAGAAGAACAGGCCTGAGTGAGGCTAGCTCAGTCGTTAACAAAAGATTTAGTCCTCAACTGTTTTAGAAACGTCTAGTTCTTTTTTCCTGTGGACATTATTGTGAGTTTGCAGCATATCTAAAGAAATGTTTTGTACAGAGCACAAGACTGTAGTACATGTGTATTTAAATAGGTTTAACTCTGGACTCCCATCCAGCTCGGAATAAGATAACACGTTTTGGGGGGTGTTGCAGAATTTAGAATCCGAGAGTAGACATGTTCTTGTGCCTTCCACTGTTTTTTGTCTAACGGTAGAATATGCAGCTGAGTAACTGAGTAACAATGGGCACATCTTACTGTATTACTGTTGTATCTCTTTACAGTAGTATTATCTAAACACCAGCCTATACCCTCTTGTGTTGCTTTCTCATGTGTAGAATATAAACTCACCGTCCACTCTATTAGGTACACCTCATTGTTTCTACACTGCTTGTGCATTTTATCAGTTCCACTGGTCATACTGAAGAACTTTTTTCTACACCCTAACGCTAACCCTAGCATTTCTACAAGTGCAGACTGGAGTCCCTTATATACGTATAATACGTATAATTACATAAGTTGTTAGTTTACTCTGTTCAATAATGGTCAGGATCCCCACAGATCAGGTACTATTATTGTGTTTTGTGCTAGTATGAGTAGACCAGACACTGCTGGAGTTTTTAAAGACCTCAGTTTCAATGCTGGACTAAAAACAGTTCAGCAGAAAATGTCCAGCCACCAGCATCCTGTAGGCAGCATCGTGTGAGCACTGATTAAGGGTTAGAGCAGGGGTACTTAGATGTCGGTCTTAGAGGTTCACTAATTTTCCGCCAAGATGAAGGTATGTAGAAGACAGAGCAAACCATGCACAAAGACCCGAACCACTCTATGACGTGAAGTGACTCCTCAGTGGCTCACTCTTGCTGTGTCTTTGTTTTAACCATTATTCTGCTTGTGAATTGAGAAAATGACTGAAGCTGATTGATTTTTTGTGGTTTTTCAACTGGGATTTTGTTGGTAATTTTACATATTTTGTCTCATAGGGGTGACTTACTTTACTACTCTTCACATTGACCACAGTTTCTTTGCAAATCAAGCACATTGGCTTTGTGCTTTTTCATGAAGGCATATTTCTCAGTCCACTCCTCTTTAAATTAGCTTTTTTTTACTTTTCTTTCCTTTGTCCTGAGCTAAACACGTTGTTTTACATTCCTAATTGCAGTGTACTGTTGTCGATTTGGAAAACGTCATTAACCAGTACACCCACTACTAAGCAGTCTTACTGTTGTCATAGGAATTTTGTACCTCTCCATGATTGGGCTGCAGGAAAGCAAAGCAGCTCATGTTAAGGTTCCTACCTTTTCCCTCGCAGTGCTGCCTCGCTGATTGTTATTACAGAGCAGTCAGTGAGGCAGCTTATAACTTGTCAGGTTAACGACCTGATGACAAACACCTGTGTCGCCCTCTATTCAAGTGGAAGTTCTAGCAGTGTTCATTGCCAGGTCGTTTCGTGAACTTGCTGTGCTCCCGGCCACTGGTGCGCAGACACTTCGACACGCTGCACGTCTGCGCCATCTTAACATTCAGTTGGTAACATCCGGGGGCGTTTAGAGCTGAAGGATGGAACGCGGAAACCTGGATCTTTTCCTAAAAAGGCTAAATACCTCTGAGGTTTCCCTCGTACGCATGTGTTCGTCATCAGGTCGTTAACCTGACACTGGTTATAAGCTGCCTCGCTGCCTCGCTGACTGCTCTGTAACAGCAGGAACCTTAACAGCTCTCGCAAAGTTTTTTGTCATTTGGTAAATCATAAAATTCATTTAGGTCCAGATTACACCTGTTGAGTACCCCTGATGTAGAGAAACGGATGGACTCCAGTCTGTAATTGCATAACTGCATAATGCATCTACACGTTGAGTCAAGAACAAAAGGACATTTGCAAAGGCTGCCAAAACCATTGTTGAGGTTTCTTCATGGGTATCGGTCATGATCACTACGTGGCTTGTTGTCCACAGTCCTGTTTCTGTGAATGTGGCTATGAAGGATGCAACAGTGCTGTGTGAAATTGGTGTTTCTGTGTATCGGTGGTTAAAGTCTGTCGCTATGATACAGTAGCTGTGTGACATCAGAATCATCAATTCCATCTTCAGCTACCTGTAACGAATAACAAAAGTTTAGAACTTTCTATGTTGACACCTTTTCTGAGACAATTTTTATGTTCTCTGATATGCTACATGAAAAACTACATGAAAAACTTACCCATAATCAAATATGGTGGCTTTCAAGATGGCGGCCATGTTTTGGTCAAAGATAGACCCCCTCACCCATTATTGTTGGGGTATTCAGAATTGTCATTTTCCCTTTTGCTTCTGAAATAAAAGGGTGTCCTGAGTCTTTTGGCTCACTCTGTATATGGTACGTGGAACTGATAAGATAGGCAAACGAGCAAAGAAATAAGGATGTATAGTTAATGAAGTGATCGGTAAATGTAATTATGCAACCTCATACATTTTGTTCACACAGTATCTGGATATTGTTGTGCAATCAAACAGCAATAATTGCTCGAGATGAATTTCTCAGGTGTTACTCCGGCGAATGATGAAGGCCATAAATGAAGCTTTGGTACTGAATGTATGTTATGTACATGCACCACAGTCACTGTTCATAACTGTCACTGGTCAAGGGTCAGTAGTTCTAATAAATATATATTAAATAAATACCTGTATTATGTGTTCGAGTTCATGATTATGGCATGGTCTATAGTGATCCCTGGTGGTGACAAATGGTAGCTCAGTTTGAGGTTACTGCTCTGTTTAAGCCTTTTAATTTTTCACGTATTTGACTCCAGTATCCTAAAACCTATATTACGATAGATTGCCGAGTTTTCTTAACTAAATGTAGCTTTTAGGGTAGAGTTTCAAGCACAGATGTCATATCACTTGTAATAATAATATGTTCATTTTGGACTGATGCAGGAATACTTGATTTCTTCTTTATTCATTTTGTGGAGCGTGTGGAGGGGGAATCGTCTAAATGGATGTAGAATGGATGCATATTACTAAAAAAATTGACCATATACTGTTTTGCAATTAGGATGCCTTGGTGGGTAGCACTGTTGCATCACAGCAAAAAGGTCTTAGGTTCAATCGCCAGGAAGAATGGTCTGGGTCCTTTCTGTGAGCGCATGTGGCCTACGATGATTGGCACCCTGTTTAAGGTTGTTCCTGCCTAGCACCCTATGCCAGTAGATCAAAATTGGAGTGATTGTTTTGCTTGATTTCTTCTTTCAATGTTCCTTATTTTTCCCTTTCTTATACCCAATTTATGCTAAACCTACTACCTAAGCTGGCTAATAAAATGAACGGACAAAGACTAACTGTCTTGTTACAGAGCTAAAGGGCAGCACGGTGGCTCGGTAGGTAGCACTGCTGTCTCACAGCAAGAAGGTCCTGGTTTCAATCCCTGGGTGGAGTGGCCTGGGTCCTTTCTGTGTGGAGACTGCATGTCCTCCCCATGTCTGCATGTTTTTTTTTGGGTACTCCAGTTTCCTCCCACACTCCAAAGACGTGTATGTTAGGTTAACTGATCACTCTAAATTGCCAGTGGCTTGTCTATATATGACTAGTTGTTGATGCCGATAGCGACATTAAATAAGCCAAATAAACAATCAAGCAAACATGCAAAGATAAAATTTGTAAAGATAGTCAGGCTTATTCTGTACATCACTACACTTCTACATTCTCTTGAGCCCCAATTTCAGGGTGGGGTGCTATGGTATTTCCTGGAGGAGGTGAAGCAGGGGCAAGCCCTACCAAGTCATTATTTTACTTTAATATACTTAATAATGCTTATTATTATTATTATTATTATTATTATTACAGTTGTTTTAAGAAATGCATACATTAATGCACTTGTCATTTTTCTAAATTTTTTATAATGCACACACACTTATCCAAGGAGTGACTAAAAATGTTTTGTCATTTTGTCTGGGGTGTTTTTATGTTGCTATGCGATCACTAGGCACAGCATGTGTGTAGGAGTTTTTCATTTAATATTAGTTAGTCAGCACCAAATATAATGGCGTGACTAATAGCTGACTTGGCACAAAAAAAGAACACTCTTTCATTATTTTTTTTCCCCAAAAACTGCTTTTAAAGCTGTTTAACTGTAAACTGCCTTGACTGTTTAATAAGTAAGATCTCTTAAAATATTTTAAAGGCTGTACTTTGAAGTCTGACTGATACTTAAAAAGATTTATAAACCATGCTCTTGTAGTACTTTAGAGTGTTCAGCACGATTACAGTATCACAGAATCTCATGGAAATAATCATACGTGACAAAAAATAAATACAAAAACATTCACAATGATGATTCAGGTTTAGACACATTTATGTTTTTGCTTTGGTGAAAGTGCTCACTTTTCATTAGGGTATATGTAACTCATTTGATTATTTGTTATTATTATGATTATTTCCTATTTTCTCCCTGCTTTGTGTTGTCAGGATTTCAGGCATCTATTCCAGGGAAACAAAGCACATAAGATACAGGGACAAGTGTTCCATTAAGGGGGAGGCAGGCCATCGCAGACCTGTGTGGAGGTTGCTATCAAAGCAGTGGGGACTGGACCTCAGGTTCCTGCCATGGTGTGCTACAGCATTATGCTGTTGTACCACTCAAGCACCTTTAACTCGTATATACTCATTGACAAAAAAGTGAAGCACCCAGATATGTCATATCGCCGCAAAACTCGCCGCATGCAGTTATTTCTCAGGCAGATCTGTAAATGATTACATGTGGTTTGATTAGTCACTGGGTCTTGCCACAATAGGGCATAAAAGTGCTTTCTTGCTGTCCTATAAAAAGGCTCTTAGATGCTACTTTTGGGTAACTTACCTCTTGAGAAATCACTGACTGCTAGACATGCCTCTACAATGCACTCAAACACATTGTTCCCAGTTGATGGCCCAGACCGACCAGTAAATAGGATAGTTTGATCCCCAAAGAGTATGATAAGGTCCCAGATTTTCCCACCACACAGACACATCCAGGTCTGGTTGAAGTATGGAGGTCTCAGCGTGAGCACTTCAATCCTGTCTTTGCTATGGAGTGGCAGTTGCTGGTCAGGCTTAGGAGGATCCCAGCATCTATCCTGGAAGAACACACACGGGGATCAGACGTAGGTATCTGCCAATCACAGGGCTGGGTAGTACTGCTGTAGCACCAGGGATAATCTTTTGCCAATTATATTTGCATGTGCCTAATGGAACTTCAGACCCTGAATTATTGTAGCTATGTATTTTTAAATATATTCATAGCTGGCAATTTTTTTATTATTATGATTATTATTCAGATGAAGACAAAGATGGAGAAGGTAAATAAAGTACATATGCTGTATTTTTTTTAGGTTCATTTCATTGATAGGAGTCGACTTCCTCCTTTGAATAAATCCTTTCCTGCTTGAGAGACACTTTGTCCAACAGATGGCAGAAAGTGGGTGGGCCCTTATGAGCTGAGAGGCGGTGGCCTCTGTAGCCCTTCCTCTTCTGATGTGTAGGGATGAAAAAGGACTGAGCTCAGGTGAGCACTCCTTTTACTAAGCTGAGATCAGCACTGCACAGCCTGGCCATCATCATCATCATCATCATAATCATTATAATCATCATTAGCATCTGTTACCTTTATGCGATCTAAATCCAAGACTAAAACCAGGTAAGATCCTGCTTTGATTTACAAAAAGCTTACACATTGACAGTTCTGTTGGTTTTAATACGTACGTATTAAGGTATGAAGGTAAAGATTTACTATAAACTTATTATCATGGAACTAAAGAGCTGATGACATAAAGCACTTATTATACACCCAAATCAACCTGCATGGTTTAGGGTCACATAACTTCATCATTTTGCACATTGCAATAACCAAACAACATTGGAGCAGTAGGTTAAAGTTTATTGGGAAAACATTCAAAAAAAGAAACATCCATATAGTACTCAACATCCAGACATTGTACTGTGTTTCATATATCATGGTATACACTCAGTACACTTTTAAGCAAGAACAAGTCAATATAATGATGCAACAAGCTGGGGAAGAGGTCTGAACTGCTTGAGTGGAGTCTTATCTACATGTCGAGTCCTCGTTTGTATGAATTTGTTAAAATCACACTATCAATGACGTAGAACATATCACTTATGCAGACCCAAAGTCATGATTGTACTATATATAAAAGTCTGCCATTTGGATGTTTCAGGCCCTTAAGCCTTTGAAGACCGAGAGACATGTTTGTCCCGTTCTTTTAAATGCGATTGAAACAACCTATGATCCTGAAAGGGTTAAAGTGAAGTGTTGCAAAATTCATAGCTTGTTTTAATCGCACTTGGCATCCATTTAAAAGTAAGGGACAAATGTCCCTTGGTCCTCAATAAGTTAACATGCAATTGCTGGACTTGTAACTTATTGTATCACCTGTAAGTTTCACTGGATAAGGAACATTTGCTAAATGAGTGAATGTAAGAAATATAAATGGTTGGGGTTAGAGAACCTTAGGTTAGTTGCCGCTTTAAGGTAAAGTGGTGTAATCCAGTAACAATGATTATGCAGATCTAAAAATATCCACTCGAGTCAATGTCATTGTTAAATGTGTATCTTTCTTTGTACGCACTGAATGTAACTGTTGGAATTTGGACCTCTGTCCCGCGGTGAATTTTGCCTCCGGACTTCCTGTCATCACCTCTACTGGGGTAAGTTCATATTTCCTGAAAAGTCTGAATTGATGTTCAGTCTTCAGTAAGTCTTACTTTGTTCATCGCTTTATTCTAGCTGTTATACCGTTGGTTTTAACAGTAGAAAGAGACATATTGTTTGAAGTCAGCTGATCTCCAGCTGATGTGTCAGAAGTTCTGGCAAGGCTGTGGAAAGAGGAAATGAGATCCCTCTATGTTCCTAACTTTCAGTTCCTGTCCGTTGCTGGCTCGCTGCTCAAAAACAATAATGACTTCTCTCACCTACACGCTATCCTTCCAAAGAAATGGACCAAACTATGAGAAAATGCAGTGCTTTACTACATCTGAGGAGCAAATGGGTACTTCCTGGCTTACGTTAGTATGAATACATTGCTTTTTGTTAAATTATATGCCATATGCTAAGTTAAAGAACTTCCCCAGCTTTTTGAATCCATTCTTTATCAGAGCATGTGACTGATTACCACAGACGAATGTTTCAACATGTTTCCCTGTACGGAGACAACAGCCTAAAGCCAGCTGACTAATTAGTATAAGTATAAGGGCAGCGATGAAGCCAGTAAATGCAGTGGTTGTAGCATTTTCTAGGCAGGTATGGTGGTAAATGAAGCTCTAAATCAGTATAAATTTGATTCCAAGTATAAATGATTGTGTAAGGCTTATGTAATACATAGTAATAGTAATTATGCTCGCATACACATACAGAACATTGTATATACTGCAAATTTAGATTGTATTCTAAGTGGTAGAAAGCATCCAAACACATAAGAACAGTTTTGTTAACTTTCTGCCATGATTTACATTACTGTTATGAGTTCATGGTTTGTTGTTCTGAATTTGCCTAACTCCAAACCTATTCACAAGAGGTCTTACACGTATTTGCTTAGTACAACAGGTTTACAGAGTTGATTCCTGATGTAAATTGAACTTGCTTGTGAAACATCCTATAACACTTAGGATACTGTCACAACGGGGTATTTCAGAATCTGAAACTTGGAAACCCCATCCATGACATGGTATAAATATTTATATATTTTTATATGTATATTTATATTTATAGCACCAACTGAAATTGACAACATAGCTTTGTTTACAGCATTTAGCAGACACTCTTATCCAGAGTGACATACAACTCATACAGTCTTACTATCCAAGCAATGGTGGTTTAAGGGCCTTATTTAAGGACCCAACTGTGACAGCTTTGGCAGAGGTGGGAATTGAGTCCAGTACCTTAACCGCTAGGCTACCGCAGTCCTGAATCACCCAATGGTACCAAATGGTACGCATCCTGTCCCGGTATGGGAGCTGGGTTTAACCAGTAGCTAAACAGAAGCAGGAACTTTACCTGATGGACCAGGAAATCCTTTTGTGAGGGGACACCTTACATCCTACAATTCCAACTCATTTTGGGCCACCCTGCTTCATACCTCACCTCTGGTGAGGTGAGACTTGATTTGCATTCTTGATATAATATGTGTTGCAAGGTATCCACAGCCGACAGCAGAAATGTTACCTCAAGGTTGAAGGTCCCTGTTCTGTCTGGTTGCCAGTTCCCAGCCATGTTGCATCCTAGATCAAGTTCAAGTTCAAGTGGTTATATTGTCATTTTAACCATATACAGTGGTGTACAGTATACAGTGAAACGAAACAACGTTCCTCCAGGACCCAGGTGCTACTTATAAGAACTGATATATATCAGGGTTGAGTTCTGGTTCAAACAGCCTGCTCAGTATCCTTCTACTGCTGCTGTTGCTGCCATTTCTGAGATCAAAAATGAAGGAAGTACTTTCACAAATCAGCTTTACGATATTTAATTGTAAGGCCAATTTTAATTTAAATAAACACAAGCTAAATATAACAAAATACAAAATAAGCAAAGGACAAATCTAATCATTCAAATAAACTATAATAATACTGTATGTAGACTGATATTTTAGAGACAATAAAATATTATTATTATAGAGCAATAAAAATATTATAGAGTACAGCAAACTGTAGCATATAAAACAAGGCCATAAATAAAATATTCAATAAAATAACATAAACATGAGCATTTAGTCCAGTATCGTCCTTGCCACTGTCAGCTCTGCCTGCTCAGTCGGTTTGGACTCGACTGTAAAGCCATTTCATTGAAGTCCAGTGGTTCTCAGTCAGTCCAAATGATGGTAGCAAATGCCGTAACTGTTTTTGTGCAGTTTATAGTTACTGAGCTAGCTAGGTTGCTGACAACCCACCTGGACCAGATGGCAAGAAAGGTAGATAAGCACCACCTTGTACAAAATGTACAAAAATGTGTGCATATATTGTTTAGAATATGAAGGAATGAAAGCATATCTGGCACCCAGTCCATACTGTACTCCTGCCTTTTTTTGCTCTGTTAGGCTGAACCAGGCCCAAAGGTGAATAAATAAAACAAATAATTTGACAAGCTGGCAAAGCTAGGGCTATCATTTTAAAGTCCTTTGGTTTACATTTATGTCATTTAGCAGACACTCTTATCCAGATCAACGTACAATTAATACAGTGTTACACTCCAAGCAATTGTGGGATAAGGGCCTTGCTCAAAGACTCAACTGTGGCAGAAGGGGCATATGAACCCTGAACCTTTTGGTCCATAGTCCAGTACCTTAACCACTAGGCCACCACCATTTAATTGTTTCATGAGCTTTGTGCAGTTTTTATATATCAGTAGAAAAGTGTAAGATAAGTGTCCTCTAGATTGTTTTCCTGCAGATGAAAGGTCACGGAAATGAAGTGTCAGTACATTTTATGCCTTGTTATCAGACATGTAGGTGATAAGGCAGTGCTCAAAGGTTGAAGATGTCCATAGTTCACGTTCCCTTGCAGTTCGAAGACTGTGTGAGGTCATGCGGTGTGGGAAACCCTCAATGCTGACTACTCGTTTCTTTAGCTGAGTTGGCATTGCTTGCATTCGGGCAGACTCTAGACTCTGCCCAATTACATGGGTTTTGCAGCTTATTGTGCACTTTGACTTCCTCTATTAGACACCGTGACTAGTTAAGGATGAACATGTGGATGTTCTTAGCAAAAGAACAAGCAGTGTGCAGCCTTAATAAGTGATAAGAACTGATTGATACAGCTGAATAATGTGGATCAGCGGGATTTAATGTCAGGTTCTGGTTGGATTGTGTTTTAGAGCTATTGCTTATTTGTGTTAATGTTTTTGTCTGCTAGGGTGCCTGCTAAATGCTAAATGTAAATGTAAAATATGTGGTTTAAGTGTCATTCCCTTCTTACTCCTGGTTCTTGTTTTTTTTTGAAGAATAGACAATCTGCCTCTTGTAGTGTTTTGGGTAATCAGTCTATGTAAGAATATATGTAGTTTCTCTAGGTTTAACTGTCACAGTGCCAACAATGTATTGCCAGCAATCAGTGTAGAAAGTGACAGATTATGTTGACTGACAGGTCTAATTAATTCTTTGTTGGGAAATTAGGAATTTCTCTGCTGTTCTGATTCAGTTTCCGATGGTGTTTTGCCATCCTGCATGGCATATCCGAAAAACACTCAAGATACCTGTTTTGAAACTTGTATCTTGGAGATGGATGAATCAATCACACAACTGCAGGTTTCTAATTGACATTTTTTGGAGACTGGCTCAAAACCATGTATCTCTTTGCGTTGTATACTTGTGCAACAATGTGTTGCTTTGATAAATGTTTTTATTTTTTTTGAGAAATGTTGGCATTTCTCATTTTAACCTTTTAAAGTCTCCAGTTTGGTGTTTTGTGATCCATGTATGACAAACAGCAGCATGACTGAATGGATCCACCCTACCATGTGGATGTAGTTCCTGCTACTGCTGGTGAAATGTTTGCTCCCCTAATTTCAAATGAGCTTGAGGTTTTGTTGATGAAAACACATTTAATTCCATTTCATTTTTAAGTTATTGTTTTATTATAGGGCAAACAGATGAAGATTTGAATGTGTGCTTATGGAATTGGTTGATGCCTTCGCTTGAAGTGGAAAATAGTTCAAATGAGATTTTCTGTGTTATCAAGTAGCCTATCTTTTGCTTTTGTGTTATAAGGTTTACTTTTTGTCATGCAGGTTTTGAGTAGGGATGGACTTTTCAGAGACTTCTCAGCCAAAAATAGCACTTTCTAAACAGACAAAATATTTCAAAATATCTAGAAAGCAGAGATGATCATATATCTGCTACAGCAAACAACCTGAGGTTATGTGACAAAGCTTGCATTCTGTGCATTCTGATTATGTGCCGTTTTAATAGTGTCTTCATTGAAGAGCATGAGAACTCGAGCAAAGAAAGGCTTTCAAGTTTGAGCACCTGAGGGAACTCCGTTTCGATCTGAGCAGCCATTGTTCCTGTATATAAAAGCACTCACATGGATATAAAGTAAACGAATAAAGTTGATTAATTAGCATTAACTGTCATATTGTTTTCCTCATGCTTAGCACAAGCTGCTGCTTCAATCGAAAAGGAAAACAGCAAATGAACTGCCTGCTCCCCATTGCCTGAATCTCATCCATGATTCAAGTCGCCTTTGTACACATTTATGATCATTTATATTACAGTTGGAACAGAACAGAGTCACCAGGCATATGAGTGAAGGTGATTTTACCTGGCATTTAACTCACATTATAATGCACACTTTTTTGCAGTCGTATTGTGGGAATTACTGATGTAAAAAATCAATAATAAAAACAGTGTGCTACCTGCCATTCAAAAATCTGCCAATTCAAAAGGTCTCTTTTGGTTTCACCTTTTGAGTCAGTGTGTTCATTTGTTTTGGCCAAAGGGTTTGTTTCTTTGTTTGTTTAGCATCACATCAACATAAGTGCTATTTATGAGTGTCCTTACATCCATACCACTCAGTTACCTTGGTTCTGGGCCAAATTAGAGTGACCAATTAACCTAATACATGTCTTTGGAAAGTGGGAGGCAACCAGAGCATCTAGGGTAAAACCACACAGGCAATGGGGAGTGGTAACAGTTTGATTTTAATCTCGAGAATTTTTGAGAATGCTCTATCCCTTGTAGATGCCTGCTTTGCAGTCGCAAAATTGATTTCCGTTTCACGAAATATTCATGAAAATGCAAACAGTCACCCCATGCTGGATCGTTTAACATAGCCAACCTCTGAATGATAACAAGAAGAAGAAACAGAAAAAAGGGCTTGTCTATAAATAACATGACTAAAAGAGATCTTTTCAATAGCTTTATTGTTGCTCGAGGGAACTGATCTAAATTTCCCTTTTTCTCCCTTTCCCCCTGTGGCTCCTCACCACTCTTAGATAATGTTCCAGCCTTGCCTCTGGATAAAATATCTTTAATGGCAGAGTCCTGCAGTCTCTCTGTGTAGATACTGCTTATTTGGAGCTAGAATGTGTGGTACTGGACTTTGTAGTACTTTTTTGTGTAAACTGTTTTAGTTCATCAAAGCTGCATTTAAAAATCATGCATTAATGTCAGTTTGACACTAAAGTAACCATGTCCATTGGCATCAATGTCAATAGGTCACATCTGTATGAATGTAGCTTAAACCCGTATCATCAGTTGTTTGTCAGACTCTTAAAGAAAATTATCAACAGAGGTTGTGTTGTATAAAATGGCTAAAAGGGCGTTGTCATATGTGCTGTGGTAAAGGTCACCGAAAAAAATAAAAAAACAAAAATCCGAGCCTATGCCGTCAAGTCCTGGCAGCCCTATAGTTAGTTTTTACCATCTATAGCACTTTTTGGTGAGGTATGGAAGTAGCCTGTGTGACTTCTGCACAATAAATGGTGGCACTGCCAAAAATAGATGCCCACAAAGTCTAGCAGCATTACTAAACCAGATAGTGTCTCCAATTAAGACTGAAAATACTAGTGGAAACTTTAATGGAACCCTGAGCGACTGCCCCACACCAAGATTAATAATGCAAGAGAATTCACAAGGGGGTAGAAACACTTAATTCTTGGGTCGTAATTTTGCCTACCAAAAATGTATATCTGAAAATGACACTTGGCATGTTCAAACTTTCAGTTTGGGATTTTAAACTAAATTTGTTTTCTGTGCATCACCAGTTGGTGGTTATGAACTTTTCCTCCTCTAGCTTACAGAGTAAGAGTTTCCCCTTGTGTTACAATAATGCTGCATACAAAATGCTGCAAAAATGCTTTTTATTAGGACTTCTTGGACTAATCCTATCTACGCAACTCAACATAAAATGGAGCTGAGTTCACGACCTGCCATAACATTAGCTGCGGGTTGTCACTCCCATTTATTATCAATTAAGCAAACCCAATAAAATGAAATGTTTATCAGAAATTGATAACTATAGCCAGCACCTTACAATTCCAATTTAAAGTGTTCACCCCTGATGGCAGAGATGTGTCAAAATTCCAGATAGACTGTTGAGAGAAAAATGTCTGTACAACCCTTCTAATTATTGTGCTCTATGTAGAAATCTCATGTGTAATACATTTTTTAAATAAAGCATTTATTGCTTAATTATCCACAGACACACAGTTGCAGTAGAATGGTTTGTATTGATACCCCCAATGACATATTTATAGGTTTCCACTTCCAACAAGTCAGTTCATAAACTTTCTACCCTGCTGTCCACAGAGAATTGGTTTGTCAACTTTGACTGAGAACTTGGCTGGCTTGCACAGAACCTTGATTTCAACTCCATCAAGCACATTATAAATGTACTGGAATGGCAAAAGTGAGCCAGGGCTTACTGCCTAAAAGCAGAAGTCATTCTCACAGTCAGGTTTTAAGATCTAGAGGAAAGCCCTCTTAGAAGACCACAAACTGTTGTAGCAGCAAAGGTGGGACAAACTCCGTGCTAATACCCATGATTATAGGCAAATGTTTATCTTTATGGTGTACAGTGTTGCCAATAGCGTTACCAATGACTAGCTTAAAAAGTTTTCGTCTTTATGGCTGTCTATTTGAGATAAGCAAGTTTATTTAGGCTAAGCTTGTTAATTATTTTTCAGTTTTGCTGATTTTTGATTGATATCGTATGAACAGTGAATACGGAGCACTAATGTATGTGGAAATCATGAAATTATTCCACATGGTCAGTGTTTCCACCTGCTGCTCAAACTTGTATTTGCTGACCAATGCAGGAAGTAAAAAAAAACAACAACCCGTTTTCATTACTTTTTTTTTTAATTGCCACTTTCTTTTAAACACGTTTTCAGAATTTCTCATTCTCTCACATGCCCTTGACTCAGGCCTGGGCCACCAGTGGGCACTTCCATTTGGTGAGCACATGGAGTGGTGGAGTGTCACATGCACTTCTCTCTCCCTCTCTTGCCAATGCCTGCATCTTACTCAAGACACAAACTGATTTTTGCAACTTTTGTTTGGGGATAAGAACATCTTTATTTGTACGATTAGTGATTCTCAGTTAAGGTTGTGGTATTTGATAAGGTGTGTTGATACAGTGGCTTCTGTTCCCAGCACACTAATTAGAACAGTAGAGCCTGTTCTATATGGGTTCTATTCTGTTCTAAAAATAATCTAAATTATAAATATAAATAATAATTGCAGTAATAAGATACAGGGTTGGTATCTGACACTGATCGTGTTCTAATATGAAATAGATAAGCAGGAGCAGAAGTGATTTGGATGCTCCCTGTTTGTCCTTGAGTTGCCTTATATAATAAATCATAACACACCCTTCGCACAGTCAAGGGGGAGGGTAAATGAACCATCATGTCTTCTGTCTGTTTCTCTCACTTTTACAATAACAGTGATGTTTCGTGTGGATTGCAGGCCAATCCTTCTCTTGCCATGGCTCACCAGATTGAAAACAGATTCTAGAACAATTTTGCTCATTTATTTCCTTTATTTATTTATACTTAAAATAGAGAAACTGTCTGAAGCTTTCCTGCAGAAAAGCTTGAGCCAACTGTAAAACACTGTTCAATGGTGGGCTTAAGGCTTACATTTTTAGAAGTTTAACTAGTCATTCATTTATTTAGTTACATAACTTTAATCCAATTCAGTGACATGGATGGAAACAGAACCAGAATCACAGGGCTGCTCAAGTGACTCACACATTTGCAGCATTTAGCAGACGCCCTTATCAAGAACGACTTACAACTGATACACTCTTACAGTCCAAGCAGTTATGAGTTAAGGGTCTTGCTCAAGGACCCCACTGTGGCAGCAGTGGGATTTGAACCCTGGACATTCTGGTCCAGAAGCCAGTACCTTAAGCACTAGGCTACCACAGTCCCCAGACAAAGCGTATCAGATGAAAAAACATATTTTTTGCTATTTTATGCAATGTATTCAATATATTTCTCTGTTAATATATACTTAGTTTCTGTTACCTTAACCTAGATAAATTCGTTTTATTCTTACATTTAACATTTGCCAACCAAGCAGGTTGGGTCTTGGTCTTGGTTTGAGTCTTGGTCCAAACAGGGTTCCTTCCTTATAATGTTTAGGGAGTTTTTCCCCACCACTGTTGCTAGGTTTGCCCAATTTGGGATTGGCTTTAGAAGACGGTTACATCAGAGCAACTTCTAGACTTGCTGGACTGCAGCTGCTGAACATCTCTGCACAATGAAATGTTTCGCTTATGGAGACTTTCAATGTCATTTTGAGCAACCAAGATTGGCAGAAACTATTTATCCTTCAGAAAGGTTTCCACTCATATCCCAAAAACATGCAATAGGTGAATTGGTCATTCTAAATTGCCCCAGTGTGTGTTTACTTGACTAGCATCTATGTAATGTTGTTGTGCCTGACATATAATAAATAAAAAGTATCCTTCAGACTGTGTAAAAACCACAAAAAAACTATGGTAGTTTTGCCATATTTGTGACTGCTGGAACTTATTTGAGACACACAGTAAACACAATTTATGGTAAATTTGTGGTAAAAATTGTGGTTTGTTTATCCATTCAGGATTCAGGCCATGAGACTAATTTAAAATTTGGCACCCTAATATACACCCACAGCTTCTGGGCTACTTTTTAGACAGACCATGTCCATGTCTTTGGAATGTGGGAGGGAACCTGGAGAACCTAGAAGAAACTCACACTTGAGAAGATAGTGCTAACTATTAAAATGCTTCTGTGAGTAAATCTGGCCTTTTTGCATCCACCCATTTTAGAATTATAAATTAGAGTGCGTGTGGAAAATATGCTCAGGGACAGAGGATATTATTGATCATAAAGTCTATAAACCTGAATGTACTTGGATCTTAAGCTCACGATTTGCACATTCAGTCCTTGCTTTGATATTTGTGGAGAAGGATTCGTAACTGTAGCAGGATGATGGCCCAAAAGGAAAAACCTCAAATCCTTACAACATCTACTTGACCAAAGAAGATCAATGAGTGTTGAGTGTCTTGGATTTCCTCCATAGTCACCTGAACTGAACCCGAACCCCATCAAGCATGTATGGGAAAGCTGAAGACAGATAAAGCTATTGTGAAATCACAAGATACAGAATTGCCTGTTTTAAAGGAATACTCTAAGCATTCTTTTACTTATCAGATTTAAGCTTATTGACAGTTACTACAATTTGGATGTGTCTTTACAATCTTACTCATGATAGAATTATAAAGGCGCTTGTCAAATGTGGTTAGTAAATCTTTAAAATGTTTGTCCAAAACATGTTTCAGGACATGAATCAGCTTAACCAGAAACCTTATCTAGGGCAACCATGCGAGCTCATGCGATTTCAGATAATTGTACTATAAAATTATTTCAGATAATCTACCGAAGCAAGTCATCAGAAGTTACTTTTTCAGATCCATGCAGAACCTTCCATTTTCTGTCCGAGTGTTACTTGTTTCCAGTGCTTAATTTGTAAAATATGACATCTTTTGACAGATGACAGTTAACTCATACTAAGCAGAGTAAGCGGGAAGCATTCGACGGACACGTTACTGTTGCAGCATTAAGTGCACAATCCCTTGATTAGTTGTTTTTCCCTCATACACTGCCAATCCTATCAAATGGCATCAGAGGGCAATAACAACCACTCCCCTTGTCCAGTTGGCAAAGCATGACGCTCCACTAAAACATTGCCCCTGAGGACACGAGGCTCTACAGATTGTACTTAATAATGCAGATATTCACGTACATTCTGTATGCCATTATGTGTATTATTTTATTTATTATACTATTTTCTTATATTCGGTTGTTTCATATTTGTTATGTTATTATACTCATATTCTTAAGCTCGTGTTCTCTTCATTTTAAAACTGCTTAATACTTACATTTAACATTTAGGCTGCTCAGGGTGGTTAGGCCCATTTTTGAGAATTCTTTATAATGTTTAGGTTTATAGTTTTTCCTTCCCACTGTCCCCGCGGGCCTGCTCACTTAGGACTGTGGGCCTCGACAGTTGTAAAGCTGCTTTGAGCTTCATTTTAAAAGAAAATGCGATTAAAAAAACATTTGACTTAAACTGATTTGCATTTAGCATTTAATCATGTGTTGCATATAACCAAAAATGTAAGTTATACTTAGTTTAATTACAGGAGTACGATAGAGAGCCTATTAAAAACTTCGTCTCTAACATGTCCATCTTATTTTACTTTGTCAACATTAGCAAAATATGGAAAATAATATTTAAAAAAATCTTCTAGAACTGCACGAATAGAGGTAGGCTATCGATTATCCTCCACCTATAAACGTAATCTCTGACGTTGCAGCAACGCGTTTTGATTGGTTGGAGTAAATACGTCATTACGCTACACCACGTGGATTCCAGCCCACATTCCAGAGCTCGCGCGCTGATATCAGATTGGACTCGAAGCGAGAAGCTGACCGCAGTGTGTTTGTGTGAGAAAGCCTAGGTTTGCCTTATAGCCTGGAGCGGATATTCAATGACTGGTAATGACTATATTTCCTTTATTTCAGGTTGTTTTCGTGAAACTCGAGTGTGTTCGGTGTGTAGAGAGTGTAGCGTTAGCCTGCAGTAGCGTACGGTGGCTTGTTTTCGGTCAGCCGTAACGTTAACGCTACGCTTAGCTTCAGATTTCCGTGGAGCCGCAGACACTGGTGGTAAACATTATCCTTTTATAAATAGAGAGTTCGTGTTCGACGCATTTTTCGTCCGTTTCACTATTACCTAGTTTGTTTTAATACATTTTACTCAAATAACGTGTTGAGTAAAGGTCTGTGTGCGCTGTTAATACGGATACAGTGATAAGTATCAGGCTTCTGACCACCGTATGTTATAAACTGGCGGGGCCATTTAGTGAATGTCGCGATACTTGAAGCCATTATCGCGATACACGATATTATGAGGACTTGCTTAAGAGCAGTGGTGTTATGCCAACAATAAGATTTAACGATTCGATCAAACCGATTACTTTCACACTTTAACACTTTTGGCTGGTGAGGATCATGGTTAGGTTGAGGAGAAAAGATGCAGGGGAAGTATTCTCTGATTGGCATGCAAGTCAAAGTGTTGTCAGGGGATTGTCCCGCTCCCAAACCCAAGTGCAGCCAGTCATGTCTGGACAGTGCCCATCCAGTGTGCCAACCGAGCGTAGTACAAATATACTGTTTTATTATGTTATTTTAAAAAGCTTGTTAGGGGCACAGTGGGTAGCGTGGATGCCAGGAAGTATCGAGATTCTGTTCTACTATGGTTACAGATTTGTCCTATTGAGAGCCATTGGGATTTTGTCAGCTATCCCCAGAAGCCACGGTATGTAGGGTAAGCGTGTCTTGATTGCACCAGCAGTTTATTGCTGCTGAAAGTGGTCACAGTGTCAGGGGATTTCCTATTTTCATTCTGATTCAGTCATTTAAAAAGGCTGAAATGGTGGCACAGCAGTTTTATTCTCACCTTCTTACCGTTTGCCATGTGACAAAAACATTGAAAATAGCTTCTCATCAGCCAGTTTTTGTCACATGGATCCAGGTTTGATCCTTTTGTGGTTACTGGTTTATCTGTCAGTATGTCCTGTCCTGATTGGGATGGTCCATTGCTGGGTTGGTTACAGTGCCAGGGGATGACCAATCCATGCTCTCATCCATTGACCATTTTCCCTGGTCAGTGGCATGATGCCAGTCTATCACAGGGCTCAGTCAGTGTCACTTCATCAAAGTAGCAGCAAAAAAATGTTTTGCAATTTTGCATCCATCCATGAAGGACCTTCACTAAAGTGCTTGCGACCTTTAACAAGGTTCCTTTTGGAACAAGGGATGCACCGATACTGAATTTCTCAGGCTGATACGCTAAACGATTTTTTGCACATTGTGGTTGATACCAGTTGATGCTAAAAACTGATCATTGAGCTTTTCTGAATTTTCTCAAAAGAATTTATAATCCAGATGAACCGTTTTCAAATCCTGGATCAGTAAATCATTTTTAGCAATTAGTTACAATAATAATAAGCAGAAAAACCTGTTAAATTAGACATGATAGTTACTGTAAAGTGGTGCATCTCACTTTTTTTTTTTAAAGTTACATTTTAAATTGTAACATTCTTTTCCAGGGGTTCGAATCTTTTTTGAGCCTTTAATATCACATGCAGCAAAAAGAACAGTTAAGGGTGTAAGAAAGCTCATGACTAAGAAACTCAAAGAAAGAATAGTACTGCATGCATGACCAAAGAGAAAAAAACAGAATGTCCTTATGCAAATATATTGGTTATAATATCTGCTAGAATTTGAACGTCAGTCGGATGTCGATAACTGAAATAAATGATTATATCGGCCGCCAGTATGTCGTATATCACTAGTAAATCAGTCTCATGTTCTTACACATATAAGAGTCGTATTCATTATATCCTTCTGTCTGCTAGGTTGTTATATGGGGGTCCTTTTGGCGACGCCTTCAGGCAAACCTTTCTGACCGTAAGGCTTTTGACACTTTGTCGCCAGTAACAGCAGCACCCACGTATTGGCTTTCCTTAATACTGCTTTGCATAATAACTTTTAAGGTGATCAGAAAGTCTGGTAGAGTTGCTGCCTTTGCCTATAGCTGTCCGGTGGCACATATGCTCAATGTCATTCCCACACTGCTGAAGTCACTTAACCTTTAACAAAAGTTAGTCTCATCCCCTGCACATGATGTAAGCAGCACAGGTTTAGGTCTGGTTAGAGCAAACGATTTTCCAGAATCTGTACTGGTTTTAACATCACTGCTTGTCCTGTTTTATTGGCTCATCTGGTTTTATTTAAGCACACTTAAGTGACGCACAAACAACTTCACCTGGACTTCATAGGTCAGGGGTCATCTGGACTTTCCTGACTGTGAGGAACAGTGATTGAATGATTTGTGATGGGATTGAGAAGCCAGTGATTAATGAGCTGGTGGTTAGGTTAAGGTCAGGTGAGATAAAGTTTGATTGACTATCCAGCTCTTTCGAAGGTGAGCAAAGACCAATGGATTAGCTGAAATGATGTAAATCAGATTTTCTTCTATAGACTGTAATTTTCGTATTAGATGCCAATTGCTATTGCTCTGACTGAATTACATTGTAATTCTGATATCGGGCAGCCAACTGATTATTAGCACTCTGTGTAACATCCCCTTCTGTTTTCACACACTGTATCGTTTCTTTCTGCGTTGGCAATTGGGATGTGTAAATAAATGGCATTTGTGTTGCCCTTTGACATTTCTAAGCGACGTTCTGTGTGGAAATATGACCTTTTGACCTTGTGTGCATGACTGCTATTCAGACCAGAAATGGTTTGGGGTGAATGGAACAAGGCTTTATTATAAATGCTTTTCTTTATCTTGCTTCTTGTTTGTTTTTATGTCTGTTAGGTTTTTTTGGGGTCTGAATGGGTTCATGCAACGCTGACTTCTGGTGTTTGAAATGTTGTTTTAAGTTTCAGATTATTAGTGGCCAAAGTGCAAAAGGTTTTTACATGGTCAGTTTTTGTTATTCATAAATCATCATTTTTCCTCTTAAGAATTGAACAGGCTGTGAGATTCACAACTGGAAATCTAATCAGGAGATCATTTGGTCATCAGTCAATCTTCATGATGCACACTCGCATGTCTGATTGTGCCGCTTTCTTTTCTTTTTTTATATATATTTGCAAATGGTTTTGTAGTATATTTATTCATGTTAATCACACCGGATTGATCAGGTTAATTCTTAAAATGTACGTTTTGTTGGTTTGTATTTGACGAAATGTTTATTTTGAAAAATCCCTATGTATGGTTGTGTTTTTTATGCTCATATTTATTGTCAGCAAAACTGTCAGGTTTGTTTGAACGCATTATGTGAATTGCCTAGATGTTTTTAGTGACAGTTAGAACTGCCTTTTTAGCGGTTGTTACATCCTCAACATTTTGTCTCACTCCCGTGTTTTACCCAAGAAAGACACTTTTTTTCCCTCTTCTTCTTAAGGTGGAAACTGGTTCTCAGCTTTAGGTGGAGGTAACATTATTATTTTCTGTGTGAGAAAATCCTAAGCACAGAAAAAGTGTATGCCTTTAACATAGTCATTGTAGCCAGTCATCGTGTGTGTAGTTAAGCTCTGGGTACAGTTACTGAAAGAGAAGAGAGCCAGAAAAGAGCTAAACTTACCAAGTTTCAACAGTAAAGAGCAAAGAGAGGGAAGTGCCCCACCTATCTAAATACCTGCTGTGCTTACCTGTCTCATCTGATTTAATTTATTTAGGAAATACAATACAAAGCAATATGTCCTATTAGTGCTGTTAACCAACTAAATTTAATAATGCATTAGTTGGTAGATGTTGTGCTGGCAGGGGTGGCAGTAGAGCTTATTGGCTGAGCCACCATGATGTTAAGATTAGATGATTTGGTTAGTTGAATTGAAACTGTTTTTCTCTTATACTCTTTCCTTATCATCAGACCAACTGTTTTTATACCAGCGTGTCTTTTCCATCCCTATGTGACATAAGCAATGCTTACCTTGTCTCACCCTCGCTGTGTATTCCATACACTCTTGTATTCAGAAGCTTTCACCAGCCCTGGGACAGTTGTCTTTAGAAGTCTTTCAGTGTTTCCACACTGGCCAAAATCCAGTTTTCTTAATCTTATTTCTAGATCAGAGTATACTGTATACACAAACAATCGAGTAATAAGATAATAGTCCCACTTTGATCAGATTAAGTGCATGTAAACACACTGTGTTCCTATCTACAGATCCGATAAAGGGAGGTGGGTTTCTCAGTAATCTGATTTCTCAGATCATGTATCAACGTACTCTGACATCAGCTGATCTACGAAGTGACTACGAAGCACTTTTGGGGAAATGTAGTATATGCTTGAGCACATTAAGAAATTCCTTATTTAATTATCATTATTGTTCATTTGTATCATTATTTAATTATTATATTGAGAGGTTGAATTTTGTCACCTCCTTCTGTGAGATTATTGGCTGGTTGCAAATATTTAAGCGTCTGAGTCCTGTAAACCCGAAGCGTTCCCGTTATCTGATTACCCAAGTTCATGCAAACTCCTTGATCAGAGTAGTGAAAAAAAATCTGATTTGCTGCAGTTATTTATTTATAACACTACGGAGGGTCGGCGACGCAACGTCACTAAAGAAGTTGAGCTTTTTTCCATTGACCTGCTAATCTGATGTTGCTACAGACACAAAAAAACTTGAAAAACTAATATAAAATCCCCACTGTAGTGCTGACAGGTGTAGATTTGGATCCAGGCTGCTGTTTCCTGCTATTGCTGATTCATCAGCCTTCTGCCAGGAGAAATCCCAATTGTATAGAGACAATGAACCAAAGCCTAGTTTACACTCTTGTGTTTTATTTGGCTTGCTTTAAATCAGCCAGCAAAGCACATCGTCTTACATGACTGCTGTGATCGGCTCTGCGTGTGATTCATCATGGATGGATTCAGCTTCAGTGGGTTGCCATAACAACATGCAGTTTCTGTGGTAACTACAGTAGGCAGGCTTTCTGTAAAAGTAGGTGGATGAGTGGTGGAGAAAATCTTCCAACGACGACAGAAAGACTTTTCTCCTTTGTGTAAAATAGAATACCACTTGGTCAGGCCTGATTTGCATTTTGGACTCCGTGTTTGTGCGTGGGTTGAAAACAAGGCAGACTTTTTGTGTTAAGGCTCTCTTCAGCCAATACATATGCATGTATTTGGTGAGTCTATTCTTCAGTTATTTCAAGAGTATACTGTCAGTGAAATGACTGAAATACATTTCTTTCAGGCGGATAAGCTCTTTCAGTCAATTTCAGTTTAAGTTCTCTTTGCCATCCTCTACTATTTCGGGTGTTGGCCATTTTGTAGTGCTATCTGTTTTCTCAATTAACAGAAAACAGATTTATCTCAGTAGGCTCAGGGGTAAAACTATTTACCCATGATTAACAGTAATTCCTTTGCTGCCCTGCACTGACATTGTGTAGCAGTTTCTTTCAGCCGTTTACTGAAGATACTGGATGGCCTGAATATGAAAGTGAGTGTTGTGCAAGATCAGCCCAAGCTCAGTCAAATGACAGCTAGTGGTCAAGAAATTCAGTGTAAATTCCCACAGTGCAGTGTGTCATTAAGTAAAGCAATACTGTTGTTGTTTTGATTATCTTGAAATCTGCTGTTTGTGTTGTCGATTGCTGTGTGAGAAGATTTTAACAGGGGCAGGTGATGCTAGGTTCTGCACTCAGTCGTAATTAGTAATCACGCTACATGGCTGCTGTCCCAGAGTCCAGGTATGATACGGCAGATGCCTTCATCCAAAATGATTTGCTACCGATACATGGCGCGGGACTGTGGTTCTGCCATGTAATTCCAATGAAATTGCTAGTCAGTAACCTTTTAATCCACAGCATTGATTGAGCAATAGTGTCAGTTATGAGTCAGTGATTAACTTATGTCTTAAGGTGTAATTTCTCTGTATTAAAGCCCAGGCATACATTATGTTGGGGAATCCTTTATCATCTGCCGCCATTTAATAGATTCATATATATAAATCAGACCCTGAGGACCAACACTGATCATGAAGGGACCTAACATTCCCTCCAGTTTCTCCTGATATGACACTAAATAGAGCAGATTTGCTACCCTTGTTTTTCCTCCTTGACCCATTTAGGCTGTTTGAAGCACAGGCACAGAAGGGGCTTGGGCTCCTCCAGCTCTTTTCCACTTGATTTACTCTCTGAGCACTGGTTTAATGCTCAGAAATCAGCCATCCAGCTGTAAAGGAAAAGAACCTGTGCCACTTTTTAGAGGTCATTCTTCTCCCAGTGTTTCACAGAGTTTTAACGGTTTGACATTTTAAGTCTTTTTCACAGTTGAGTTGCTTTAATGTTAAAGCAAAGGACTCTGCGTAACTGTAGTATCGCCATTTCCACCTGGACACAGTTTATTACAGAAACCTTGTAGGTAGCGATTCACCTAAATAAGCCCAAATTTGCAGCACAATTTTTTTTTCTCTTTTTCCCAAACCCAAATTCCCTAATAGTTCTATATTTTTAGATGGATTGCTTGTTTAACACCTCAGGAGCTCTTGCAGAAGGATGTGACTTAACTTTATAAATTAATTACATTTTTTCTTTTTTGTTTCCTTAACCTTCTGCTGTTTTCCAGAGTCTCACCAAAAGTGTTTAGTAGCCATTTCAGGAGTGCTGCATTTTATTCCAGGTTGCCAGATCCCTCCTCTGAAACAAGCGACCAGATCTTTTGAAACAAGCCCACAATAAACCAACCTAGCAGCCATGATTAATTTTCCCAGCTATTTTGTGGCAGCTCTGCACACTCTCTGGTTACGTTTGTGTGCGTGTGTAGACTGAGAAAGCTGGAGCAAGAGTATACACATGCTGAGGAGTTCTGTTGCTGAGCTAAAATTCACCTTTCTTTGTCCAAGTTCCACATCAGAGTATGCTGTGTACATGGCCACCAGAATAAACCAGATGACTGCAGAAATCTGTTCATGAGCCGATTGTTCAGTGCATGTAAACGCACTCGCTGGCATCCAAGGTTAGATTTTTAGGCTGCGCTTATAATGTCACATTAAGACAGCTGTCTGTGATACTGATGATGGCTGTCAGATTAGAGTGCCTCTAAACCTGTGCGGTTTTTAAATGCAGTAGCTATATTGTACTTTTAATGCCCTTTGGCCCAGTAGTAAGTATTATGTGTCACATACTCTGGCCTGGTATTGACATTCCTGCTGCAATCCTGGAAACCCAGGACTGAGGACTGTTGCTGTCCTATCACGAATGCACAAATAAGTGAATGTGCCCCAAGATGCCCTGTGCATGCATGTGTTTACACGCATTCACGCACACTCGCGCACACAAATACTTGTGTGCAACTAAAATCCTAAAATTAGACCAGATTATATGCCAGAGGGAGTCAAGTGAAATACTTATCCCAGTCTCGTTTCACTTTAATTGAAGTATGCAGGTATAAACATTTGCCGATGTTTAATATGGTTTGCATCCTCCCCGAGATTTCCAGAGTAGAAATGCCTCATTTGCTTGAGGTTGTTATGACACTGGACAAGCAGGTGAAGGGTAAATATACCTTGCGATGGTAATGCTAACTTGTCAGGGGAATTTATTGTCCTGTGTCTAGGCAACTGCAGAATACATTGTCATGCTTCTGTTTAGGTGCTTTCACACCTGAAGAACGTTTCTGTAGTTTTTGGTCCTGATACTATCAAAATAAAGTTGTATCGGAAAACAGTGCAACATGTGTTAAATGTGGGTTTTTATACATACATACATACATACACACACACACACACACATATATATATATATATATATATTTTTTTTATATATATATATATATATATATAAATTTTTATTTATA
>JAUZST010027375.1:0-30214 GCA_034779995.1 Parotocinclus haroldoi | reverse complement strand
GGGGCCAGACCATGTAGAGCTTTATACGTTACAAGAAGTATTTTATAATCAATGCGAAATTTAACTGGTAACCAGTGCAAATTAATGTCCTCGCCCTCTCTGGCTTCCATCATGGCGCAGCCTGCGTTAAACGCTTGCCATTTTCAGGAGGTGCTCAGCGACATGCAGGAGACTTCACTCTACTTTCTACGTATCCTGGAGCGCATGGACAGGACCCTGGCTACCATGTCGGCTCGGACCGTGGTGGCTCCAGCTCCAGTGGTAATCCCAGCCTCTGATGTATGTCTGCAGTTTGTGAAAGATCAACTGAACAAACCAGAAGACTACTGGAAAAATATTTTAGAAAGGCCAAGTCAAAATTTGCAGAACTTAATTCAGTAGAAATGTTGTGGAAATGGCTAGAGCAAGCAGTTCATGTGAGGAAACCATCATCCTAGAGTTGAAAATATTCTGTACAGATCAATGAGCCAAAAAAAACCTACAATCAAATGTCCAGGACTGATCGAGAAGTTGAACCAGAAATGTTTATTTGCAGTTATTGCTCCAGAAGAAAATCAACCCAGACACTGTGATCAAGCTAAAAGTTGGGGATTTTCAAAATAAAATGATTCAATAACAAACCATGCTCCTCAAACATATTTAATTTGGCTCTTGTTTATCTGGTTTTGCTGGTTCTAAACTGAATAAAAGCACTCAGTATTTGTTTACACTCTAAGACAAGGCTCTCCTTCTTGCCTTTATTGATTAAAATGTCACCTGTTTTGGTTTTGTGTGAGAAGAGAGTGAGAAAGCCGAGAAGCATCAATTGCTCCCTAGTTATTTGTTTGGTACAACAAAATTGTGGAGAATAAGCTCAAACAAGATTGCCAATACAGCTTGTCTCAAGAGACACCAAGCTCAGACTATCTGAGATTCACAGAATAAAATTCACTTTACCTGATATTTTATCACTTGGAAAATAGGGAAGAAACAATGTAGTGCCAGTTTCAGATTCTAATATTTTAGTAGGTATTTCAGTGGCTTTAAACATTCAGCAGAACACTCAGGTCTTGAGTTTGTATGGGCTTAAATACAGTAGGTGTATTTTTTTAACATCCTCGAACATTGCAAGCTGTGTAATTTTTGCCAGATATCAGCTTACTGACAGTAGGAGACAGAGAGCAAAAGAGCAAGAAAGACATCAACATATCAGCCTCCCTGCACTGAACCCATAGTCACACAGTAGCCTTCGCATGCCAATCACTAAAAATGGTTTTATAGCAAAGCCTTTGAGCACATCTCTTAAGGTATATTTTCATTTTGTCAGAAGCTTCTCACTGGTTGAGCTTATTTCCATAACACAGCAGCCCTTCATGTCTAAGTCTGCCTCATAGAACACACTCTGTGAATTTTTGCCAGAAAGTTTTAGATGTTTCAGATGGGGTTTGTGTATGTGTGTATAAATGGAAGGAGAAGAGTTTGAAGTGGTGGGAGGTTTATCTTTGCTAGGCTGTCAGGTTGGTGCGAAAAATTAAGCATGCTGCAGGCAAAACACTCCAGATGAACTATGTGCTACATTAAACCCTAAGGGGCAGTGAGAAATAATTTCTGATGATGGGTTGCTGTGTTGTGTTTTGTGTTGTAGCTGGAAAAAAAGTGATTTATGAACTGGAGTGATTTGTCCCAAAGCATCGTACAGCTGTGGTTCTGTTGATATACTGCTTTTATATAGCACAAAGGCAGAAATATCTGCCACATCAGAGGACAGCAGAAAATCAAACCAACTCTTACTCCACTCTTCACGGGCGTATTCAAAGTGAAATCGCAAGCATCTAGTGGAGATTTATTACCATAATGTATATACATTTGCAAAAAGTATATCAAGACTAATGAATGCACAGTCAAAATGTCCGCATCGTTTTTATTGTCTACTCTGGATGCAGTGCTAAATTAATTTCTACCTCAGAGCAAGACTCAAAATAAATTACAGTGAAGTGTATCTTAGCAGGCAGAAGACATGAGGTGAATGAAAAAGGGAAGGGACAAAGGTCTCATAGCACTTGTCAGCAATAATAGGGCCCCTCTTGTCTGAAGCCCTGTAGAGTGACTGTAGCCCTTGAATGATACATGTAGGTTCATCAAGCTCACTCGCCCTTCATCTGATTAAAAAAAATCAACTATAACTGACAACCACTGAAAGTGCAGAGCCAATGGAATATAAATGGCTTACTTCACTGTATGCCCACCCAGATATGTATATGGGGCTAAAGTTTACATTTTCTTTCATATTCTTACAATGTATGTACTATAATTATCATTATTGTTGTTATTACTGTTGTTGTTTTCTGGTGATTGGACATTGGACAACATAATGATAATACCTCATTAACATCCATTCTCTTTAATGGCTAAAACACTACTGATGTCTGACAGACTGGTCACTAAAGGTGATGATAACTAAAGTTTAGCAGTGGCATAATGACCATATATAATTACTTCTTCAGTCTCGTTATAAAGCTGACATTTACACATGGTATTAAAAAAATTATAGCTGACCCTTCTAGAGCCTGAGGAAACTTCATCAGGAGTGGTCTTTTTGGAAGGTTAGCAACCAAAAATAATAATAATAATACTATACTATTATATAATAATAAAACTTTGGCACTGTACTGTGTCTTCTAACTGTATAACTACAAGCCATACTGACATTTTATGTGTCTACTAATGTAGGCAGTGAGTGTATGATGTGTAGAAATTACTCAAAGATAGCAGTATACCTATAAAAGGACAGCCTTGCAATAAAGAGTGAAGTGTGCTTCGCATTCTCAAAGTGAGAAAGTCATCACACATTCACTATAAAAATGCATCGATCTTAGAAATCCCCTACACTGTAAATATGTTGGTAGTGTTGATTCAAACTTGAGCACCCCAACCCAGACTTTTCAGTTTAATAAATAAACAAGAACTATGTGATTCATTGATGATAGCCATATGTTACTGTGATTCTCCTTGTAAATCTGAAATGTATGATTATATGAAAAAAATGTGATGTATGTATAGATATCCCAATCTAGCATTTTCTGAATCATCAAGGTCCACAAGTAGGGTGATTCAAGTGCAGTGAAGGCAGCTTCAGAGAAAGTCAAGCAGAGCTTGTTCAAGAATTGCAGAGGGTAGATGCGAGTGCATCTGAATGCATAGTGAGACGAAGGTGGAGGATGGAGGAGTGTGGCTTGGTGTCAAGAAGGGCAGCAAGAATCCACTTCTCTCGAAGAAAAACATAAAGGACAGACTGACATTCTGCAGGAAGTATAGGGATTGAATTGCAGAGGACTGGAGTAAAGTTATTTTCTCTGATGAACTCCCTTCAGACTGTTGACCATTGCCCAGAGAAGAAAAGGTAAGCATTACCATGAGTTCTGTGTCATGCCAACAGTGAAGCATCCTGAGATCATTCACATGTGGGTTTGCTTCCTGTCCAGGGGAGTAGCTTTGTTTAGAATTTTGCCTAAGAACACTGCCATGAATAAGGAATAGCATCTGGAACATAGTACAAGAGCAACTTCTCCCAACAATTCAATAGCAATTTGGAGATGAACAATGCTTTTTTTCAGTGTGATGGATCAGCATGTCACAAAGCAAGGTGTACTAACACAAAGTCAGCCAGTTTGTAGGATTCTAGTCAGATGAATGATTAAACCACTATACTAATTAGGTGATAATAATCATCATTTTCTAATGTATGTTCAAACACAGTCATTAACTTAAATAGAAACAGCTGTGTTAAAGCGTTAACTAGGCAATAACTCTGCCACAATGGTGACATTATGGAACAGGTATGTTCCATATATGACAAGAATAAGCACTGCAACAAAACAGAATTTAGATATACTACATCAACTCTCAGAGAGTTTTCAAAGCAGACTGCTGATTTCTAATTTGTTCATTCAATACATGGGCTTTTGTTTTCAATAAATAAATCATACCGGTCCGGTTTGATCAGGTACACAAAAGTTGTTTTAAAATAGTGATTTTGGTAATCATTTCAGTAAAGTATTATTTAAGAAAATAATGTATATAATAAAATATGCCTATAATATTTTTCTCTAGTTGTTTGAGCTCAGGCAAATGAGGCTTGCAGGACATACACAGCAAGTACAAGAAAAAACTTGTAATGCTCACAAGAGCTGTGTGTTTACATACCCTGGCAGAATTAGTAATTTTTTGGCTCTTTATAAGAAAATATGCATAATAATACAAAAACCTGTTCTTTTCATGGTTAGTGGTTTGGTGAAGCCATTTATTAGCAAACAATTGTGTTTACCCTTTTTAAATTACAATGACAACAGAAACTAACCAAATCACCCCGATCAAAAGTTTACATACCCTGAAAGTTATAACAAACACACAAATTGACACACACAGGTTTAAATGGCTCCTGACAGACCCCTGCATGTTTCATCCGGTGTTGCCACAGACATTGTTAGATTACAAGCCATAGCAAAAAAGAATTATCAAAATATTTGTGGGAAAAGATAGTTGAACTTTATGAAACAGGGAAAACATATAAAAAAGATATCAAAGGAATTAAGTCCAATTAATTCCAATTAGCAGTGTTCAAACTCTAATTAAGAAGTGGAAATGAGGGATTCTGTTGAAACCAAGAAAAGGTCAGGCAGACCAACAAAAAATCAGCAACAGCTGACAGGATAATCAAATAATCAAATAGCTGACATACAGGACTCTCTGAAAAGAAGTGGTGTGGCTGTTTTATGATGCACAATAAGAAGGCACAGAAAAAAGCCATTACTACACCAGTGCCACAAAGCAGCCCACTTACAATATGACAGACAGCACAGAGAATAATCTCAACATTTCTGGAGCTAAATTATTTGGCGTGATAAGACCAAAATTGAACTTTTGACCACAACCATAAATTCTACATTTGGAAAGGAGTCAACAAGGCTTATAATGAAAAGTTCACCACTGTAAAACACAGATGTGGGACAAGCAATGTTTTGTTGATGCACAACACAGGCACAGGGAACTAATGGCAATATGAATGCAGCATTTTATCAGAAAATACTGGATGAAAATTTGCACTCATCAGACCAGAGCGCACTTGGATGTTCCAACATGACAATGATCCATAAAACAAGGCCAAGTCGACCTGTCATTGGCTACAGCAGAATAAAATAAGTTTCTGGAGTGGCCTCAGTCCTGACCTCAATATCATTGAGCCTCAAACGTGCAGTTCATGCAAGACAGCCCAAGAATTTACAGGAACCGGAGGCATTTTTCCAAGAAGAATGGGCAGCTTTACCATCTGAGAGAATTAAGGGCCTCATCCACAACTACTACAAAAGACTTCAAGCTGATTGATGTTAAAGGAGCCAATACAAGGTATTAAGAACTAGGGTATGTAAACTTTTGATCAGGGTAGTTTCTGGTGTCATTCTGATTTCAAAAGGTCAAACACAGTTGTTCAATAATAAATACACGACTAACCATGACTAACAGAACAGTTTTTGTATTATCATTCATCTTCTCTGAGAAATGGCATTTACAATTACAGACTCATACCTCATACAGGCCACTAGGCCAATTATCAATTATAATCAATTCTAAACTCTAATCAATTAACATGTTTTTGGACTGGAGGGAACTGGAGCATCTGGAGTAAACCTGCGTGGGGTTGGTGTAAGTGAATGCAAGTGTGTGTGTGTGTGTGTGTGTATGAAGATGGATTGGCACCCTGTCTAGCATTGTTCCTGCCCTGAGCTTTATGCTGCCGTATTGGCACTGGCTGTGTCACAACCCTGTCCAGGTTAAAGTTGGCAAGAATGTGAATGAAAGTAGGCTCTCGTACACAGTTGAAGCATACAGGTTCTGTGTGGTATCCTGCTACATATTTGTCAACAAATGTTGCATTTTGACTTGTATATTCTAAGAGATAAATCTAGCGACTGGGTGGGCCAAGAATGTGTTGCAATCTGGCAGAGACATTCTGGGAACCCTTTGCTGTGTGCTAGTTCTGCTGAAAAATATAGTTGGAACTGCCCTTGGAGGCAACACATGTGACTGCAAAATGTATCTCATATCACTACTAAGGGTGACCAGCTGTCATATGTAATGGCTTCCCAAATCATCATATGAGCAGTTGGAAAAGTGTGTCACTTCACAGCAAAAGTATCAATGAAATACTCAATCCTCACTGCCATCTGATCCCAAACAGAACCTGGCTTCATTGCTAAAGCTGATATGGTTCTGCTCTATAGCCGTCCTAGTTTTTGTTCATGACACCACTGCAAATAAAGTAATGGTGGCTGACTATCAATGTCATGACACACCATGGGCTCTGAGACAGCAAATTTCTTTCTGATAAGTACCTAGAAATGGTTTTGGTAAAGACATAGGTGTGTAGTAAAGGTGCCATTTGTGTCTGGATGGTCAATGTTAAAACTGCTCATGCTTGTAAATGTGCATTTAATACTGCAATTGTTGTTTGGCTCCAATTTAGTTCAAATTTAGCTCCTCTCATTTTTATTAAGCCTTACTTATCAAGTAATAAACATATTATGAAGGAGGAGCAGGTTTAGTTCTTGACCTGCTCAGGCTTTACTGGTGGATAAGCAAAGGCACATAACTTGTAGTCCCTGCCAAACCTGCTCTTGACACTTATTATTCGCATGCTCTAGATATATAGCTCTTCATTTTGCTCTACTCTTTCTCAAGATCAGGTAAGCTTGAAATGATATACATTATAGCCTCCTTTATAGGGGATGGGAAAACTCTCCCACTAGGTGGTCCACACTGCTTTCCAATCCTGAGAGTAGCATTTTGAAATGAAATTACCTTTTATCTTGAGATGTTATAGTTCCTTGGCAGCATGGAAGGAATGCAGCCATCTCAGTGATTTATTATTATTCCTTTCTTTTCTAATCACAAGAGTGAGTGGAACATGCCTTTATGAGTCAATTCAAACTGCTCCCAGGCAATCTGATGTCTTGTTAGTCCTCAGGATGCATCTCTGTAGCTTCCATATTGTTTACTGTCTCAAGGTCTAGCAAACTACTTAATTTACATAGTAATATATACATAGTAATTTAATATTCTTTAATAATAAAAACTATCCCACCAATTTCCTAGTTCAACAAAATTAAGGTCCATGTTTAGCATTAGATTGCATGTTCAGTAAATAGCTTTTCTATATCACAGTATAATGCAGCAGTTCCAACATTCTTCACAGACAAAAAACATATGACATACTGTATACAATTAAAGCAATACCCTTAATAATTAACACATTTTAGTGGATTTCGTTGTCATTTTTCTCCCTTTCATCTTAACTTATTTACACTTTGTATTTCAAACTAACGTTACATTGTAGCGTTTTATAAACTATACACATATTGTAGCGTACTGTGTAAGGGTAGGGAATTTTGCAGACATAATTTTTGGCAATTGCATAGAACCATTTTTACAGGGCCCAGCTTGCAAAAGTTGAGAACCGCTGGTGTAATGTGTAGGTGTCCCAATACTTTTGTCTATATAGTATATGCACTGCACAAATTTAGGTGATATTTTATTTTATTAAACAAGATAATTAGAACAGCAAATGAAAATGTAAAGAAAGTTGTTCGATTATGTAAATGAGATGCAAACTCAAATATCGTGATTGAGTAGCAAGTGGCATATTGATGGAGGTGAACAGAAGCATGTCAAACTCGACGAGAGTGCGTGTAGGGAGTATGGTCACCGAAGACTGCTAGAACACACTGATAGCAATGGGGCATGGGCAGGATCAGATTGTCCAGCAGTTCTTGTCGGATCTTCTTTGTATTCATTTTAAAATAGAAATGAGCATTGTTAATGTTTTAGGTTTTTTGTTGTGTTATTTGTAACTGTGTGATTACGGAAATCACCTTGGGATTTATTTCTATATTGTCAGATTCTTGGATGGGTCATACTGGAGTTGTTTTTTCACAGTATATTGTTTATGCACTGTAAGCATAGGCTAGCTGGAAGATATACAGCTCTGCCAGTAATATGTGTAAAATCAGCAAAGATTCATCCGTTTTTTTCACCATCTTGCTCTAATCAAGAACAGTGGACAGGCTACTGCTGAGCATCTGTGCAAGCCGTCTTTGTGATAAGCTTTTGTTTGCTCATTTCACTACCACAATGATGGATTACTTGTCATATATGACAAATATGATTAATGAAAAACAACAGGCAAGTAATTTCATCGATACTTTAGTTCAATACATCCTGATTTTCTAATTTTCTCATTTCCTTCATTTCTTATTTTCTGGTGTGATCTTGGAGAAATTGTTGGGACTTTAACTGATTAAAGACTAATATGTGTAAAAATATGTAATCTTGTTCAGGCATGAAAAAATGTGCTACAGCCTTAGTGAAGGAGTGCACCTTTCAAATCAGCAAAAGGCATAACGTGTCTTGTGTGTGTTTCATGAATCTGTAACTTGGGGCATTTTGTCTAAGCATTAATGAAATATTTATTAATGACTATCAGTTACGTGTTTATATTAATACTACTAAGAGGCAGCAGATTCTGATGCACACATTGCACCATGTGTAAAGTCATTGCTTTTTTTATACTCATCATTTATTCAGTTTTATATCCTCCTAATTCAATTTAGAGTGTCAGTTATACAGGCCTTAACTAGTGCAGCTGTTGGTCATTTAGATAATGATATAAGCTCTCCGTAGATCACCTATCCAGTAGCAATTTATGTTATAGCAGGATACTTTAACTATTTTACTCCATGCATTCAGTGCTTGCTACCAGGGGTAAAGAATACAAGTCTAGAAGAATAGCTATAGAACAAGACCACTATCGCATTTATGACAGTCTGACAACCTATTTATGCTCTTACTTCCATCATACACCCCTCTGGGGAAAAAGATCTACCCATCATAAAAACCATTAAAGCATGACCTGAGGGATCCTCCTCTCAGCTGCAGGATTGCATTGGAAGGATGAATAGTACACCTCAACTGCGCTCTTGGCACATGTAGAATTATGTGGACAGTGTCATGGTTGACAAGCGTATCTGGGTGTGTTACATGCGAGGATGTCCAAACCTTACTTAAAGGCTGCATAGTAAAGTGCTGTCAGAGGTAACTTGAAAAAAGGCTCAAGTAGTCTACAAACAGAAGATCAAAGAACACTTTCATAACAACAATAGACTATGAGTCTGGTAGGGCATTCATTATATCATCAACTACAAGTCCAGATAAACTTTGCACACTTTGACATGAAAGCATGCCATAGTCATAACACACTCACCAGACTATAGCAACTAGAGATGCATCAATGTATAAGCCGGTGACAGGAATCAGATGGTTTTTAGTGTGTATGGCCACAAATAGTGATAGACTGATTTAGTTTTAAGTAACTGACTCTGTAGTGAGCACATTTAGCCATACATACACCATATGAGAGCAGAAGCAAGAACTAGACACAAGCCAACAGCTGCTGCTCTTCTGGTCTTTTTTCAACAGTAAATAAGTAAATAAGTATCCATTTAAAGAAAAGCAAAAAATAGCAAAAAAAATCCTCACAGGATCTTAGTAACTAATAAACTAATAGTTTTAAATTGTCTCTGTATCAGTCCATAATCCTTCCTTGCCTGAAGTCTGCCACAATGATCCAGTTGCCAAAAAAGTCAGACTCACTGAATATTATGAAGTGCTTTAAGAAACTGGTCCTGCAGTATATTAAATCCAGGGTCCAGTCCACATTTGACTCTCATTAGTTCATCAACAGAGCAAATAGACATATAGAAAATGCAATACTCACAACTCTTCATGCTGCATTATACCATCTTGAAAGCCAGAGCAGCTATATGAGGCTGCTATTTGTGGTCTTCAGCTCTCCCTTTAGTTTCGTATTCCTGAAAGACTAGCCACCAAGCTAATTTCTCAGTCTACAATAAAGTGCTTTTTGTGTTTAATTTAAGCCCCATGTGTTTACATATGTTGTTTTGAAAGAGCTCATTTTAGATTTACAAAACTTGTTTAGCAAAAAAAAACACAAAACAAGAAACGGACAAGCCTAAACCAAATCAACACTGGTCAAACCACTTTTAAACCAGCATCACTAGCTAATTACCAGTGGGTAACTCTAAAAGAAATAACCTGCCTGAGAAACTTCAGACTGGAACAATATGAAAAAGATGCAACAAAACAGCAGCTGATCACTACTTGACCGTACTGGCAAGACGGAGCAGGCGCAACAATGCAAGAGAGTTGCGGGGACAGTTTTGTGCTGCCACTGGATGGATATGCACCCAGACCACACTTACATTGAAACTGTTATGGACTACTGCATCTTTATATTACCTTTACTGTATCTCTTCAATGGACAGGGCAGCACTTTATTATTCTCACCTCCCTCACTTAAGGAAAACCTATTGAACTTTGGAATGTGGCTCAGAAACAGTTTTTACCCTAGAACCATTATTTAAAGAAACTCTGTCCAACCTTGAGCATTGTTGTTTATACTTGACAGTAGTACATGGATTTTTATCAATATTATAATTTTATCAATGTCTAACATTGTAATGTGTGGTATTTTCAAGATGCAATACAATTTAACTATTTTGCTATTCTTGTCTTATTTTTTTGCATTGGAGTTACAAATGCTCGTTCATATCAGACTCTTAGTCACTGCTTCAGAAAGACCACAATTCAAGAAAGATCCATTTGGTCAGGTGCACAACAGTAAATGCTAGGCAGCATTTTCTCCTCAAGTGCTGTTGGCAACACACTGTTTGTCTGCTGTTTGTTGTCCATATAAATCAACAAAGAAAAGTTAAAGATAAACTCATTTATGTACCAGCTGCCCAGAGCAAAGCCATACAAGATGCTTCAAAATCTGGCAGGAAGCCATATGGACTATGAAGCTTTATGTGGAATGAACTTTTTCTTCCACGTGGTGGATGAAACTTCAGCTTAGCATCTGCGTGATACTTAACAGCATTGGGACATTCTGCATCCTCAAATTTAAAAGCTGGTCTGATGTTGAAAAAAATGTGTGTTTTCTGAAAAAAAGCTGCCAAATGCCACTTTATCAAAACATAATGATTCCACATAACCTCAATAGTCATGTCCTTATTAATAATGGCCATCAGATCACAGGCAAAAATGCATAGTCATATTTAAAAGCAGACATATACCCTTATCCAGAATGACGTACACATGCAGTGAGGGGTTGATGAGTCAAGGTCTGGTGGCAACTTGGCAGACGTAGTGTTTAAACAGATGATAGGACTTAGTGTAGAATCTCAACCACTGAGCCACTCCCACAAATTATAGATATATTCATATAAAATACATATATTTAATAGTTTTAGGACAATGTATATATTCCAGTGTCTATTTTACAATCCCAAATCAGTAAAAAGTTGGGACAGTATGGCAAATGCAAAAATATTTAATTGCAAACAGCATAAACCTGAGATGTTTCCTGTTTTGTTTGGTCAACTTAATTTCATTTGTCCCATTTTGCTATCTTTAAATAGTATTTTCCATTCTTTAAAAAATACACATAGGTGGATTGGCACATCTTAATTGCATATCATTGCAACTGGTGCCCTGATAAAAAATTGTAATAGTGCATTTCAGAATCAAGCCCATTGTTTGAGGAGCCAACTGCTTCTACTGTAACTACTGTTACATATAGATAAGCAGCATCCATTTTTACTCACTCTTACCCTCAGAATTTTACAAGAAAGCCAACAAATCCCTAAGCACTACAAAGAAATTGATCAGAATTTTATTGTCCCTGATTTATAATTTATTATAAATCAAAGATCAATTCAAAGCTTTGCTCTGGGGACCTAAATCACGATGACAGTCTCATTATGAAAGTGGATTGTGGAAGTGAGCAGGGAGGAGCTGCCTCATTACTGAGACGGTTGGGGACAATATTATTCATTATCATATGGCAACTGAAGAAGGTTGTAAAACACCTGAACAATGACGCATCTTTTTTAAAAAATTCTGATTATGTGACTTCAGGTAGTATGGCCTAAAATGGCCTTGATTAGATTGTGTAAATTAACCATTCTTATTATGCAGTGACATGATGCTTGTATAAATGCAACAGTTTTTTATGAACACATGAGGTTTCAGACTTCTCATGAATTTTGCATATTTTGCTCTGCACAGACAAATTAGTCCATACCTTTGTTCATGTCTTTGACCTGTAGATGGATGCCAAAACCTAATTACATAACTCTGTAGACCGTGTTGTTGAACACATTGTTAAAGAGCAACAGCATGGCTCTTGGATGTGAGTCAAAACATTATTTCAAATCCTGCTCCTGTTTTAGAAGATCTAGTTGATTTACCAATGACCTTGCTAAAAGTCAAAGCCCACATACATTGTTTTTAACAGACATTCTTTAATTATTTATTTTTGGATTCCATTAACAGATTTGATGATATATCTCAGATAAGCTTGAATGAAAAAGCTAATCTTTCTATTATTGCTGTCCATCTCAAATGTCTAGCTTATTATGGTGTCAAAAGTGTGAACGTTGTAAGCTGACAACATAACTTGAATTATGATTATATATAGCTATGGCTATAGTATTTCAGTCTGGACTGTGGACATTTTATTTATTTCTTAGACTTTAGTCTTTGAATCATTAATATTTGCACTCTGATGTTTTTTGGCCCTCACCACATGATCCTATATCAAAATGAAATCCATATCCATTTAAATAGTAACTGAGAGACAGCCTATATGTAACCTTAAGGTATATTATTTAATCATAAATATTATCTCTAAACTCAATTAAAGTGTGCTACAACAGTATAAATCCCTTATTGCTAAGAAACTGTGAGGCAATATATTGGAATTCATTACATTATCAAACAGTTCAATACATCTGATTAGACATGCAGCATGATCGCAGGGCACACAGCAACAAAAATAAATATGTGATAAGTGCTGAAAAGGGTATTTCTCACGACGTGTCAAAAAAGTCTGCTTAATTGCCTCATCAATTATCTTGCAACACACAATTACCCTTCTTTTTTGTTTTCTTGATACTCACACTTAGCCTGATGTTGTGTGTCTTATCAGCCTCCTACTGTGTTTTCAGTTATGTAGCATTAAAATTAAAATACATTAAAGAAATAACATTGTCTTCCTTTGTGTCAGGGTTTGATTCAGTTAATCTTTTGCATTAAAGTCAATGCCTATAAAATGACTGCCAAAGCTCACTTCATGATCATTAGCTGAATATACAGTACGTTGTCTAAACATTGCAGGGATTTGTGACTCTAAAATTGGATAATTTATGATTGTGTCAAGGGTCCAGATTATTCCTAACATAGAATATATATACAGTGGTCCCTTGTGTATGTCGAGGGTTACGTTCCAGGACCACTTGCAATAAAGGACGCTATATATATTTAAGTATTTATACATAATTTTAGCCATAGAACTTGCAGAATGTTTGTGTGGCATCGTAGGGCTTGAATGAATTCAGTTTATAATGAAACTTTTACAAACAGCGAACACAACACCGCATATGTCATATCGGCAAGTAGCGATTCAGGCGGGCGATTCACTAGTCTTATGTCTCGTTTTTGGTGCATGTTCATCCGCTGAGTAAATACGCTATTGTAGAGTTTTTAACTGTTGAAAAATCAAGCAACACGCTGAATGAATCGAACGTTCTCTTTACTTAACATGCCATACATCACTCTCATATCACGCATGCTCCTTCCGTACCGAGCTTACAGCACATCATATCCTACACATTAAGTAGACACAACAGCTATTCATAAATCATAATCTTTTATGATTATAACATTCCTTTACAGTTAGAATTAATGCTTTTATTATTTTTTAATACATTTTGTGATTTTATTTGTTTTTATATTTTATATTGTATTTATGAAACAGCGAAAATCCACGATATAGTTTTTCCATAAAAACTTTTTTCAAAAGTGCGAGAGTGCACAAAAGTTGAACCGTGAAGTGGTGAGGGACCAAAACGATTGTGTCCCGATGTGGTCCAATTAACCGGAATCGACTATATATATATATATATATATATATATATATATATATATATATATATATGTCCATGGTTTGAACCCGTTCTCAAACATCACCTGTGTGCTGTTTGCTTTCAACATAGCCTTGTGTCCGTCTCCACCAGCCATTGGCCAATGTATTGTCCATCCATTTGTTTATCCAGCTTTCAAATCTTCCATTTATCCATGAATCTCTTTCCTTAGTAATGTTCCCACCCAACCAGTTTGTCTAATTAAACATATATTCATCTATCTATCTGTCTGCCTGTCTGTCTGTCTGTCGAATTCACTATTTGTATCTCACTTTTTTCTAATGTTCTTTTTCCACGTTTTGCATCTATCCCCAAAACTCTTTTAAGGCTGAATATGTTCCTGTAACTAGCCACTTAGTTCTGACAGAAGCAGGCCTCTCTTTTCATCTTTCTCTGACTTTGTACCTGATGGAAACTCAGAGACTTTTCCATTAAAGAATGAAAAAAAATATTTTATGGACTTTTAACCATGACTTCTCAAAACACTAGTAAGATGTAACTACACCATATTAAATATCTTGATTCAAAATTTATATTAATCATTGTAGGAAAACAATACCATAATTATAGCAAAGCGTGAAAAAAATAGTGAAATAGGAAAATAATGGTAGCAGAGCTTAAGCACAATACAACAATTTGCAATTCCACACTTGGACTTTGCATTTGTTTCTTATAGCTGCATATTAGCATAGCATCATAGCACAAGTCTTAACTCACCTGCTGGAAAAGCTGACATTAAAAGCAAAAGCATACACAGCCTATATACAAGTAAATTTGAAAGTCTTAACTGCAACCCGACCTTTAATACTCCACACACTGGATTATTAAAGAGCAAAGTCATAAAAGCTGCCAGTACAAGGCGCAATGCCAGGTCAGCCCATAACATTAAAATTGCCATAAGCTATAACAAACAGGAGTAATCTGAAAGTGGACAAAATCGTTTGAAAAAAAACAACCACTGGAGTTTGCAGCGCACTGGTATGGCATCATGTCTCTGAAGGCAACAATTTAAGCATGGCTATTTGTCCGCTTTGCATTGCCACTCGCAGCTTCAAATGCTTAAGCTACAATTTAAACATCAGAAGCCTTAAGCCCATTCACACAAAGCAAGGGTTTTAGTATGAATATTAATTAAAAAAAACATTCTTGCATAGCATTTGGCATTGCTGTACTTGTGGTTACATTTATTTGACTTGACGATAAATGGAGATGCCAAATGCATAACTGTTTTGTGGTACCATATTTGAAATTAGAAACTGAATTCTGGTGAGTAAAATCCTTGCTTGTTACTGATCAATTTGAAGGTAAATGTAACAATCATCTGTGAAATTCTAGTAGAAGAGGAATATACAGTACAAAGTCAAGGCAGATATGGCAGAATTCCCACAGAGATTCAAATTAATCATGCAATCGTTGAAAACAGAAGAGAGAGAGTGCAGAGAGGGTCTCTGATATGTGGCATTGTAGATACATGGTTGGTTGTTTTAGTTCCTTGTTCAGACTCAGTTCATATTAATCATGGACAGGAATGGGGGGAAAATGGGGTCAATGCAATTGCAGCAAATGTCATTCTATGTGGATGTAATCATTCATTAATGGTGACTAGTTCTCTGTTGAGGTACGTTGCCCAGTAGACCAGGTTGAAGGTACCAAAGAGCACAGGAAAGACAATTCGGGACATCTTGTCAATCTTGCTGACACTGTTGTAGGTCTTTTTGGCATCTTGGGTTGCCTTGCTTTCAGAGCTCTTCATCTGGACTGTAGTGCTGTTGGAGATGGTCGCGATGACTGCATCCTTGGTGAGGTTAGTGGTGAAATTCATACCTGTGGAGCAGGTGTTGTTTGGCTTCTTTGACAGGGCTATTGGATCCTTTTTCTGTAGAAAATGCACAAAAAACTCTAGCATTTATAACAGAAAATAGCTCAATACACTCCTGACCTATGCAAAATCTAGATCTACAGTAGCTGCACCTTTTTGAATTGCTCTGTAACTTGGGGCAATTCAACAGTTAAGTAGTAATTTACTTGTTCAAGTTCAATTTAATGTAATAGGCATTGTTGCACAGCAGTATAACAAAAAGGCAGGATTTTAAATGAGTGGCAAAAAATCCTTCATAAGATGCACTATAGGTACTCTGTTTCATGATTTCAGATGTGAATCTTATAGCAGACATAAATACACATTAAACAGAAATCATACTTTGTTTAAATATCCCTAAAAATGTTACATTTCTCCTGGAAGACAAACTAGCCATTAGCTATTTCTAGCAGCACTCATATGCCCAGCTTAGTACTATGACAATATGGCTAACTAAATACAGCATGGGCACTTAGGTATAGCATCATACTGGACAACCTGGTTAAATGCATGTTTTGTTGCTTCTCTACTTAAGTTTGAAGAATAAACTTACATAAAATCTATATATTTTAACTTATTTTCATATAGAAAGTTTAAAATACATTTAACTTCATAGAAACATTTGAAGTGGCATTACATATGAACTGCAGTGATGTGAGATTCTGAGGTTTTCTGGATAAATGTAAATATTTTGACTACAGACAGTTGTTTCAAAGGTTGCATTTGTATTTGTTTGAAGAGTACAATGAGTACAGTACTAATATTTAGTTCTGTAAAAAGTATAATCATTTAAAGAGAGAGACCACTGTGATTGTAGAGTGAAGGCAAAAGGCTAGAGCAAGCTGGACTAATCCACACTGTTCCAATGCTATTCAGAATAACTAAGGAATAACATTACAGCTAGCAATCTTTTTTGTTTTTATTTATGCATTAATTTATTTTTCTTCGGATGGCTGGTTAAGGCACACATAAGCTGCCCTTGTGACACAATGCCAGCATTACTAATATACAGTTGATTACAATACAACCAGGCTATTTATTAGTCTATATACAGATAGGCATGTGTTAAGGCAAGAAAGACTATTCGAAATTGAATCTGGACATTGATCTTGATATCTGATTATACTGCATGTGTCAAACTTTATGACCAAATATATGTGGCTATCTATTTTGAATAGTCAACTCAGTTACAATAAATATGCAATAAATAATACAGGTATGAATATCCAAAGACAAATACTGCAAACAGTAGAAAGGGTTGTGCTAATATTGGAGTGACTCCCAACATGTCACTGCCACTTTTGAGATGAATTGATCCAACATTAGAGCTCGACCCTGCATGCATGTTCCAAATCTAGTGAAAAGCCATCTCAGGCGAGTAAAGGCTGTTGCAGCAACAAAGTCCATTATAATAATCATATACTTGAACTAGGCAGTACTTATGTACCAGGTATCAGGTACATGTTTTGAATAAACTGAGGAAAACCTTGGTTTAAGTGTTAATGTTTCTGAAGCACATCTTTTAATTGAACATATCTGGGTATCCAGTTAACAGTAACTCAAAGCAAATTAACTAACAGTATATTCTCAAATCTAAAGATCACTTTAAAGAAGAAGACATTCTAGCTTAAGGTCTAGCTGAGCATTAGTGAGCGGCATTCTGATGGGTCAATGAACTGGGAGAGGAGAGAGCCCATCATGTGCTTGGGTAAGTGGAAAGCTGTGGACACTGAGCTGGTGAGAAGAATCAATTGAGACCTGTTTTAAGCCTCAGCTTCATATAGTTTCATGCTGTTCCTTATCATTACTCATGTCACCGGACCTTGCGCATGGAATCACACAGACCGCACTTGATCTTTCTTCACTGATTACTTCAACACACCACTGGCCGCAAACAAAAACACTGAAAATGAAAAGAATGGCCTGTGACCTGCACCACAGCCTAGATCTGCCTTAAGCAGCAGTGTGAGACATCACTGCTGCGCAAGAACATTCAGTGAAGTTTACCTTCCACACCATTTAAACCTGGCCAGACATGACCTTCCGAACCCCTCACACACCTATATAACCAAAACCAGTGTGGATGACTGACATTTGTGTTCATGGAATCTGTAAGCTTATAGATAGGACCAGAGAATAAACACATGCAGAGATGTTCGAAGGTTTGTGAACCCTTTATAATGTTCTACATTTCCTCGTTAATATGAAATAAAACATCAGATATCACATCCAATTAAGATTACAAAATTAAAGAAATAAGATAAAAAGATATCATACTTGTTTGTTTTCTTAAGGAAAATTATATGATATTACATGTGGCTAATGAAACCACAACTGTAATCATTTACATATCTGCTTAAGCTTTTTTGCCCGTGAGTGCATGTGAACCCTCTATGATTTGCAGTTAATGTGAAGGTGAAATAACAAGCAAATGATTTGAATCAGGTGTGAGTGGGCACCATGCTATAATTAAACAACAGGAATCTATCTATCAAGAAGTCTGATCTCCACGACATGCGTGGAAGTATTTCCTGGCACAAGCAACCAAGAAAAATGAGTAGCATCACATCTTGAAAACACTGCATTCCAGCACAAGAACCTTATTCAATCTGTGAAACATGGTGGTGGTAGTGTCATGGTTTGGGCCTGTTTTGCTGTATCTGTGCTAAAGCAGATTGCTATAATTGAAGTCATTCTGAAATATACCAGCAAATTTGAAAGGGTAATGCCAGTGAATCTGGCCATGAACTGTATCTCTAGACACTGTGGTTCATGCAGTTAAGATAACAAGGCTAAGCACACAAATTTAACAGAGAACTGGTCAAGAACACAGACCGCAAAAATGAGGGTATATTTCTAAATTAATATGAAGAGGATTCCTCAAGAACTGGTGGAAAATCTGATCCTGTCCATGCCATGTCAGTGTGTTTTGTCTCGGGTGACCATAGAACTTACTGAACAGTCAATATGTGGCTCTCATCCAGTTTCACATTATTCTGTTCACCTCCATGAACACGAACAACTTTCTTTAAGTTTTCATTGGCGTTTCTGATTATCTTTTTTAATGAAATAGAATCAAATGCTTCTTTTTTAATCGCTTCATATTTTTTGTATTTCATCATATTTAAATATCCCCTCATTTTTGTGAGCAGTGTATTATGGAAAGACCAAGTCCTCACCATAATACGAAAGAAATGTTGTGGAACGATGTAAAATGGTCAGGCCGTGTGAGGAAACCCACCAACATTATAGACTACAGGCTGACACCCTCTCACATCTAACGACTAGACACAGACTTTTAGTCGAAGGGTCACTAATTACACGACTGCATCCTGATTATTTCCCATCAAGCTCCTGGTGGAAGTTTTCAGTAATATATGGTTTGCTGGTAGGCTAGTTGTAGTGGTAGGCATAGCATAGCATCACCAGTGATTTCAAGGGCTTTGGCAATTTCAGTCTACCTTTTTTCCTTTTTCACTCTGTCGTGGTATGAATGGTACATCACATCAAAGAGACACTCCCGCAGAGCTCCACTACTGTCTTCACCTTCTCTATAGTTTCCAAAGCCTTGTGGGCCCCTCCTTCATGTCTCATGTTTTTTACGGATTCTTGTTTGATGCTGAAAAGAGCTCTCTTATTGGTTGCTGGCAATGTTTACGTCTTTATATGTGTGAGGCAAGTCTTACAACTTTTATCCGAACGCCAGGTCTGGAGAAAGACTGACTAAAGACCGCAATCCTGACCATTGTGCACTTAACAATGACGTGACTGCGACTTGACTCTAGCACAATTCTCAAGATTTTATTTTGATGCAGGAAATTTGCCTGTGACTGTGAAATCGCAGTAAAGTCATTAAGTCTAAGGCCGGCATAAGTTGTTTTATTAAGCTCTGTTGTAACTGCTATCTTGCAGGCATGATATCCCTTATCAACACCAATTACAGCACTCGCAACACAAGAAAAACAACCCTCAACATCTCAATTAGTTTTAATGCTACAAAGCAGATCGATGAGACCCAGGATGGCCAAGCAGTAATTAAGAGTACGATATGAGACACTTGAAATGAGACTAATACACTGTACATGATCCTCTATAAATTGTGAAGGGTTTCTCTGTTTAGCACATCTGCAAGTTTAATAATGCATACTGTGTTTCTGTGTCATATGGGAAAACCTGTACTGAGCTCTGTGTTATAAGAGCGTTCTGATTGTCCTGTATTCTCTGCCACAACCCATATGTGAAGCAGTGCTTTCATTTAGAATGCATACAGGAATGTAATCATAAAAAAATTATGTTTCCATTCCTATCCATAACGAATTGAAGAACAATTATAATTATGCATAATGGAAATAATGGACATACCAATTGTATTATTTCTAATAACAATAAGGGTCCCCAGTCTCCTAAATTCTAACACCTGACATGAAGGTTCATTAGAATGACGTGAATTATAGTTGAATAAATAGCTAGTTAATACACTAATAAAAGTAATACTTGGAACAACAGGGGACAGACTGGCATTTGTAAATGCTTTATGTACATGTTTTAAATATCTAACAAACAGCGGCAGCAGCTGGATTACAATACAAGTCCATTTATTACTACCTGAGTAAAATGTTTTACTTACTTTATACAATGTGCATTCACATATTCATCTTTTCTGTTTTACAAAAATTAGCATTCAGTTTTTCTCAACAATTACATTATGTACCTAATTAAATCTGTGCCTGGCACTAAATTCTATAAAACCTGGTCTAAAATAGTATTTAATAATTCATCCTGATTGGGGTAAGGCTAGAGCATATGCTGAAATAATTGGGCAAAACACAAGAATTCTGGACAGCAGGCCAATTAAACATAGAATAATAGAGTAGCAAGTCCACCTAATTTCAGTTTTTTTGATGATTTAAGCAACCCAGAATGAGCAGAACTCACATAAACAAGGGAAAATATGTCAAACTAAAATCAAGGAGGATCAAATTTCTTTGCTCCATGATGTCATGCACCAGTGGCACTTGCTGCACATGCCACCAAGCAAACAGAAGATAAAGATAAGATAAAAAATATATAAATACAGTAGAAAACTATAAAATACTCACTTTGGGCTGTTGAGCCTCCATAGCTTTCTTGCCATCCCATGCCCAGCTGCGTTTTGTAAAGTAGTTCACCGTAGCAAATTCGATAAGGGCAGAAAACACAAAAGCATAGCACACAGCGATGAACCAGTCCATAGCTGTGGCATAGGCCACCTTGGGCAGTGAGTTTCTGGCACTGATGCTAAGCGTGGTCATGGTTAACACAGTGGTCACACCTGAATGAAAAACAAGAAAATAAACAATTTGAAAAAGAGGTTATGGTCACTTATTTAAAATTTATATTTCTAAAATGTTTTAAAGAAATCACACAACAAACACAATATCAAAATTTACAAAATAAAATGTTTTTTATTCCATGATACATTCACTGATCACTTTATTAGGTACACCTCCTTGTTTCTACACTTATCATACAGAAGCACTTTGTAGTTCTACAGGTACAGACTGTAACTCAGCTACCTAAAGGATGTTGGTGGTTGAACATTTGTGGTGGGTGAACTATTATCAGTACACTATTGATACCAAAGACTAAATCAGCACTGAACTGATAAAATGGACAGTGAGTATAGAAATAAGGAGGTGTACCTAATAAAGTGATCAGGGAGTGTATATCTATGGTGGGAACATATGAAAATGTGCCATATCAGTTCTTATGTGTAAGATACAAAAAGTTTTGTGTAAATGCAGGACCTCAAGTCCTTAAAAGTACAGAAGTGAAGCAAATTTAGCCTGAGCAGATTAACTGTACATTTAGTCTGCATTAATGCATCCATTTGTATTTCCATTTTGATGAGAGCTATCACTGCATTAATTACTAAATTACTTAACAGGAGTGGCACACACAGACTGAGATTATTTATTCTTACACACACTTCCAAAATGAAAATATATATGTATATATATAATAGCATAATGAAAATCCCTCCATTAATGTGTCACTGACCAAAGACTGTTCTTGCAGGCACAGACTCTCGATTCAGCCAGAAGGAGACCTGGGACAGAATGACGGTCATGAAGCAGGGCATGTATGTCTGGATCACAAAGTATCCAATCTTCCTCTTTAGGTAGAAGTCGGCCATCATCACTGTATATTGGCCTGGATGAAAAAGAAGCCAAGGGATCAAAAAAGGATAGAAACATAAGCAAGGAAGTAGAGAGCAGATAAGTCATCAATAGAGAACATGATTAAACTCTAGGGATGAGTGCAAAGGATCTAAGTGAGAGAGGATCAGAAGGATCTTTATTTGCTGCTACATGACACAAATAAGATCTGTGGTTCAAAATACTTGCAATCATGAAACTAGATTAAATGCCATGCAGTTTCATTAGCCCCAAATGCTGGACAGTTTCTGTGACACCTGCTCTTGCTTCAGAATTTTTCCCAGCTATTATCTTCGCAATCTCTTGCATGTTCTGGAAACCAGAATGTTTTGTAAACCACATGTAAGTGACATAAAGCTATTTACTGCAGCCATATTAGAATTACTCCAAGCATTAAGATTGCGTTCAGAGGTCTCACACAGGCCACCAGGATGTAAAGTCTTAACAGAAATTAAAGCGAGTGAAAATGCGTCATATATCCTGTTAAACAAGCAAAGATTGCATTTGAGGCTTTTTGTAAATCCTTTCAAGCCAGAGAGACTAATAACCTAAAGAAAATCCACTGATGGCTGCTGCTTTCTCCTGGCAAAATCGGATTTTTGTGTCGCACTAATCCCTTGTCACAATCTGCATCCTGCAGCTCTCTCACTCACTCACTACCTGCTTGTTCTAGTCTGGGAGCCTTGTATGCACTCTCTATTTTGTCTCTCCCAGGACATAAAAGGAAATACATATAAAGTGTGTCTTTACCAAACCTACAAAAGGCGAAAGGCTATTAGGTCAGATGAAGATCAAACAATACTGTGACCAGGATCTCAAGCGAAACTTGCCCTCATAATGTTACCAGGGGTAATCATATCTTCAGGGGCCCAGCATGCCCAAATCTTTCCTCTTCACTCCATGTTCCAATAGGTAAGAGGACATCAGTTCAATAGAAAGCCAATTCTTGAATGTCCCTGCTTGAATGGGACCCTTTTGAGAGGAGGCAAACATGCCAGTGTGGTGGATCTTACTGCTCAGCTTTTGGAGTGTTTATGGCGCTCTTCCGTTCATCACGGAGAACAACGCTGCGATGCTGGTCAACTGGTAAGTGCTGTTTATTTATCCCACTCTTTAACCTAAATTATATAATACATCAGTGTAAAATGCTCATCTTTACAGACATACTTTTTTAAATGATAAAATGTTAACAGAATGTCTTCACTGTGGGCTGATACTAAAGAAATACAGTACTGACATTTTCACTGGCAATAATTATACATTCAGTTTCCTCATTCCCTGTCCATTTACTGTATTCACTTTCTATTCCACAACAGTCCTAGTTTAGCTTTTGCTCATGCTGTGAGGTCTTGATGGATTCTATTCTTGACTTTGTAAAGAGGGTTTGCACCAGATTAGCAGTACTAATAGCCTCCCAACCTTTGACTTGTGCAAGTTAGCCAGAGTGAAAAGCCTGTGAAGGAGTTAGTGTTGAAAGGAGTAATGGAAAATAGAATAAAAGGTTAGAAAGTGATCCAGGAGGCTGACCGAGGTCTTAGATTCAGCCTGTACACTCCCAAGTATTTTTTGTTTGATCAACTAAGATCACAAGAGAATTAAATGGAACTGCTCAATCCTTCCTCAGAGCAAAATGACAACATTAGTATCAAAGTATAGTTTATGCATAACTGTGGAAGCTAGCTTTGATAGTCGAAATAGTTAGATTTAGGGGTTAGTTATCACATTTCACAAGTTCTCCATAAAAATAAGCAAACCATTTCTTTATGGATATATTTAGTAGGGCAGAATTGTGACTTGTCCTTTAGTTCATCTAAAAGTATCATACTGTTTTTACAGTATAACAGATTGTATTGGCGCTGTTTTACCAATGGAAATATAGTATATTTCATATATATATAAGGACAAATAAATGTTTCAGTTAAAGGTAAAGCCTTGATTACAGTATCAAATTGTTTGAGAAAATAAGCTTTAATAAAGTTGCAAAGTGCATAGCCTTAGACTATTCATTTTAATCAATGTGAGATCACTGGGTTTAATGAAGATACTGCAGAGGTCAAAGCTGCCCCTACACAGAGGCAAATGAGGAAATCCCTCTATGTGAACCCTGTAATAACTTGTGTGCTTGAGACAGCTATGATGAGTGGATTACCCCTTCGCTTTACATAACCGAATTAAGCAGATGCCGCTCGGCTCCCCCTACTCCCCACCCCCTTTCCCACGTGCCTCTGCCCAGCACTAGTCGATCTTAGGCTGCTGATGTCACAGATGGGAGACGCAGATGGATTAACCATTTCAATACAGAGGTGCATAGAGGATAAATGTTTTTTTCTCCCTTTCCTCATTTCTCTCTTTTCTTCCTCACTTCCCTCTATTATTTGGGCTCTGGAGACAGCTGAACATAAGTGTGTGGTGTTCTCTTTTTGTCATCTTAACCACACTTGACAGACAGTGCTTCATTTCACACACTACAATTGAGATTTAAAAGATAATATATTTTAAAACTAAGATCATGTACATTTTTTCAGTCACGTAGTAAACTCTATTCTTGTCATGAAACAACATATCATGTTAACTGGATATGATTAGATAATGTGCATGCTGTTAGATGAGCATACAATGGCACTGGTTTCATCATGCTAGACAGCCAGATGCTGGATTTACAACCAGTTGTGCCTGTAAGTAGGAGTAAGGAGCATTTTACCTCTGCTGGTGTTGATGTTCTCAGTGTAAGCTCTTTGGCCAATCAGATGATACTGATTGAGCCGTGAGCCTTCCTCTGCAACGACTACAGATGCAGCAGGTTCCTCAGTCCACATATACACCACCTCAGAGACTGGGTAGGCATCTGGAAGAAAACAAATGGCATAGGAGTGATAGTGATATCAATATGCTTAGCAACTAAGCACGGTTATTCAAGTGACGAAAACTGTGCAGTGCTCTCCACTACTAAAGAGTTTTTAAGAATGCATTAACCAGGAGGGAGATTCTGAGCTGTGCTTCATGATTGAATATTTGGGTCGCAGCCTTCAAAACATGCCAGAATTGTATCCAAATGAAGATTAGAATCCAAATCAAGACCGAGTCTTTTACTAGTTGAGTCAGGGTGAAAACCAAAACCGGGAGTGACGAAGAATTAGACGAGACCGAATGCAGATAAGGATTTTTTTTCATTATACAAGAATAAAAAAATGAAAAATTGCACTAACATTTTGATGTTCCCTTTACATTAATTATACCTTTTCCGATATAATATAATTATAATTATTCATAAGTAATTAATAATTATAATATAATATTATTATAAAATAATAATTATAAATATTAATTTTATATATAATCATAGATTTTGTAAAATGTAATATTAAGTTATATATATTTCATATTATTACTATATTATTGTTTTAGTCAAATTAAGGTAATGTAACTATTGGAAGCAAATGATACTGATGATTCGGTTTCCCTTCTTCTGTCAAACTTAAACAAAAGTCACTACATAAAGTCAATTGAATACAACCAGCAGCCATTATTTCCATTTTTTATTATTAAATGTGAAAAATAATATTAATTTTAATTATAATATGAATAATAATATGAATAATAATTATTATAGTAATGCACAGTAAAGTGAGCAAACTTTCATTTATTGGATACTGAAGGAAAAGTGCAATAACGTGCTCTTTCATTTTTCGATTTGAGTACTATAACACTACTAGCAACAGATAAGCTAGTACAGCAATATTAATAATAAATATTATTATGTGTGATGCATAATTAGTTTAGAATTTCAGGTTAAAATTAGCTATTTGAAAATCTAATGAACAATTCAATAGGTTTCATTAAGAATGTGAAGAGTATGGTCCTAATGGATAAACTGTTCTGCTCTGGAGGCACAATAACCACTTTGTTCTAAAAGAAATCAATTACTTTTATTTTCCCAGATTAAATAAATTAAGGAGATACACCATCCATATAATGACATACAGACTCACGGCTTCCCCAGGGTTAGTTTTATATACACATATACAAGATTATGTTTCCCTGCAGTTTTGTAATACACAGATAGACTGAACCTCTGTCATACAATGAAATTTCATAAGTCTTAGGCCACCATTACATTTGTTTTAGCAATGGTTTAATGACCATCTATAACATATTGGCAAACATTAAACCCAAAATCTCTTTTCCACTAGCTATGAAATCCCTGGTTCAATCCAGTCCCCGAACTCCATCTGTGTGGAGTCTGTATGTCCTTGCTGTGTCTGCATGGGTTTATTCCAGGTGATATGGTTTATTTCCACATTCCAAAAACATGCATTAAGTTGACTGTTCACTCTATACTGATCTATGACTAGTGTGTTGATCCTTGTGAAAACAGCCATTGAAGTTGATGTGATGTTCAATAAAATGTCAATAAAATTAATAAACACAAACAGTTTCCCCTGATGTTCATTCCAATCTTTGTGAGCTTTAGCATAGCTTAGTCTGTTCACACTGTTTCATTCTGAAAAAGTGTTTTGAAGTTTTTTTTGGCTGGTACTGGTTCCAAAAAGGTCATTTGTGATCAAACTTCATACTGCAGAAGGGTCAACTTGACATTTTGATGAAGTTGCCAGATGCTGTTTTTTCAATTTTCAAATGCTTCAAATTTTATACAATTTATAATTATTTATGTTTATTAGGAAACAATAGAAAACTAAAATAATATTTCTAATTTAATGTTGGCCTAAAGCTTTTATACAGTACTGTATGTACCGGTCAATGTGTGTACAATAGAATCTTTGTCGAATACTTTCTTCTTTTCTATCTCTTTATGCAATCAACAGCTCTGGCATGCTCCATAATTATATCCAATCTCTAAGCAATCCATTAACCCTGATACTCTCATGATGGATGTCTCCAACGGAATTAAGATTGACTTTAGCCACCAAGAGTAAGATTATTTGTCCCAGTTCTCACTGGCTCAGATTCGCTTCTCTAGGCTGAATGACAAGATTGCTATCTGTTCACTTTTGAAAAATCCTCTCTATTGTCATAAACCCCTTACAAATTACACATTATATTTCAGTGAGGAAAGACATGAAACAAGTTATCCTATAATATTCAACACTACATAATTGCACTTAATTGCAACAAATGTACAGTTAATTGCAACAACTTCCGTTAAAATTCTGAGCATAAGCATAGTGTCTTGACTCATTAAGTGATAGTTATGTTTTAGCATGATTTAACACACACACACACACACACACACAGGGAGACTTTTGAAATGCTAAATGACTTAGCACATTTGGTCCTTGTGTTTGGGATATGGAGGTAACCAGAGTACCCAAAAAAAACTCACGTAGACAGAAAATGTCTGGAGAGTCTCTTTAGATGTGAGATAACTGCCCTAACCCCTGAACCTCCATTCCATCAAATGATCATCAAGTCATGTTAATAGAGAATGTGGATGACACGGTGGCAAAAGAGGTTAGTGCAGTCTAGAGTTATGGCTCCAGAAATACCAGAAATCTATATAAGAGGAATGTCCTTTCAATGTCTGGGGTGGGTTTTTCTGGTTTCCTCCCTCAACCCTCCACATTCTGGTTTCCGTTTGATCATGTGCATTCCTTAATGGCTACAATTAATCCATAACATATCTAATGGCTACTTCCAGCATGACAATGCACCGTCTCACACAGCAAAAGCATTCTCAGACTGGTTTCATAAGCATTGAGTAAAACTATTTCAGTGTTCTTCCCATTCACCGGATCTGAACACAGTAGGACACCTTTGGGATGTGGTAGAGTGAGAGATTTGCAGCATAAAAGTGCACCTGAAAAATCTGCAGCAACCGCATGATGCAATCATGTCAACATGGAGAACATTCTCAAGGGAATGTTTCCAACATCTTGTGAAATCCATGTCATGACGAACTGAGCAGGGGCAGTCCCAGTATAAGTATAGTGTTAATAATAAAGCGGTCATGAAATTTCCCCTACCTTTTTATTTTACAGACCAGACTGAACAGAAATGGTAATTCTCTTCAAGCAATTTTTGCAGGACACACACTTTAGGGAATTTTTTTATAGTACTGACTTTTCCTCATGTGAAGAATTTAACCAGTCTGGCCTGTGAATGATAACCAAAAATATGATAAAACATTTATGTGTTAATAATTTGGTAGAATGTGTGTGCTTATTATAATTCATTGAATGAAGTTCTGACCACATTTGAGTAATTAATGCAGAAATCCAGGTAATATAAATACTTCTTTCAACTATACACAGTCTAACGTTTCCCTCAGTTGCAACACTGTGCCTGCAGCTATCCTCTGTGTATTGCTAAGCTTTATTGTTTCCTGTATCTGATTTCCCAGAATACCTATTGTCTTGTCCACTTTGGTTCATCAAGCTGTCCAGATTACTGATGCTTTGTCAGTTCTTGTTGCTTTCCGTTAGTTCAATTAACTCCTTTAACTGAAGTTTACAACCTGACTGTGAATTCATTAACAACACTCTAACTGCAAATTAGACTATAGAAACCACAACATGTTTTTTGTTTGTCCAAGTTATTTGGACAACCCCCCCCCCCCCACACACACACACACACACAAACACACACAAACATAAACTACATAATATATAACAAATATATAGTTTCAGGTTACATTCCGCCTATTCTTTATTTAAGTATTGTGATAGCCGCACTTTATAGACTGTAGTCTGTATTTGCTTCTCTACATACTTAGTGCTCTTTACTTCATTCTGTAATTATCACCCACAAAGAGCCAGCACAGATCAGTTACTTTTTCGTGGTGGATCATTCTCAGCACTGCAGTGACACTGATAGTGGTGTGTTATTGTGTGTTATACTGGCATGATTGGGTCAGACACAACAGTGTTGCTGGAGTTTTAAAAGGAGTTTGAATGTTATGTTGTTATTTTGTTTGTCAGTATGGGTTGATTTGAGGACTCAGCATTTTAAAGACATTGTAGGTCAAATGGTATCTCTAAAAAGTATCATAATGTTAGTGAGTAAGTGATGTAGTGAAGTGAAGTGAAGTAGTGCATGTGTCAGACAGGGGACTTGTGCCCTGTCAAGGTTGGTTTCTACCTTGGGCCAGTTGGTACCTCAAAGCTTAAGCAGGCATGGACTGTGAGTGAGTGAGTGAGTGAGTGATATATTGGCATATGCACTTTGGAACTGTGTACAATGTGTTGATGAAAGTAGAGTCTGCATGACTTGTAATCAGTAATTTTCAGTATTAGCCACATTTCAGGGTTGACTATTGCTCTTTGACAAAATCAGGACTCTCGGTTTGACAGGAAAGGTAGGACAGAAACTCTTTATGTACTGACCTTTAAAAAAACTCCACCAGCTCACCAGTGCTGGGTAACACCCACACAATGCTGTTTCCAACCTGTCCTCAAAGCCCATTGCTACTAGTATGGGATTACAGAGCTCAGACATACCTCAACCAATTTCCATTGCTCCAGCACTGACTTCAGCACCGCTATGATATGACACACAAGAGCAAGCCGTAGCTCACTAGGCTTAGCAGTCAGGGAAACAGGTGCACCACTGGAGATGAAGCTGGATTATAAAGATGCTGTTTTGATTATGACATGGCAAAGACCTTTTCCAAATGCATTATGTGTGTGGGTGTGTGTATGTATACTGCACTAGCTCACTGATTATTAAAATTAGATTACTATATAGAGTTTATAATATGCTAGAGTCTACATGGGACTGTAGTGTGTCCAGGATGTACACTATAAAGCTGTTTATGGACACTTTTCGTCAGTCCATCTCAGATCATCTTGGACCCGGAGAAGCTGGCTACATTTCTGGGTGTTGTTGATATATAGCTTTCATTTTGCATGGTAGAGTTTTATAGAGCACTTGTAGATGGAACAGCAAACTGTCTTCATTGACAATGGTTTCTGAAATATTCCTGAGCGCATGTGGTAATATCTATTACAGAATGATGCAAAGTATTTAGATAACATCCCAACTTTATTGATATTGAGGTTGTATATATATATATATATATATATATATATATATATATATATATATATAAA